>LR812537.1:1205719-1210719 GCA_903798195.1 Danio kyathit
GAGTGTGTGTTTGGTGGGTCAGCGTGTATGTTTGGTCCTGCCGATGTCCCTGTGGTGGGTCAGAATTTGTGTTTGCTCCTCCTGATGTTCCTGTGGTGGGTCAGAGTGTGTGTTTTGTGGGTCAGAATGTGTGTTTGCTCCTGTACTCTACCTTTACTCCTTCGTCACTGCAGTGTGTGGAGCGGCAGAAGGCTGCAGCTCCTCTGGACCGCTGCCCACTGATGTCATGATGGCAGGGCTGGTGGGCGATTTCTGCTCGCATCCGGATCCCCGAGTTCCTTCAGCTCCAGTGAAATCATACATTATCTATGACCAGACTATTAGATCAGATCTGAAACTCACTCTCACCTCTCAGATGCTGGACATTCAACCTACAGCAGCAGTAGTAATCAGTTATAGTAGATTCATTGATCGATTGATTTTAAAAAAGAACTTTATTCTTATATTTATTTCATTTGCATATACCGATAACAGATTCTAGTTTTTATTCATTCCTTTTTTTAATTGTGCTTTGAAAAGTTTGAGTAAAAAATTATATATATTTTAATTTTGTTGACAGGTTTATCTATGGGTAATTTTGTAAATTTAATTTTTATTCATTTATATGCGGATTTAAAATATGTATTATGTCAATTAATTTAATAAATAAATAATTAAAGTAGTTGTAGGTGTTGCTGTAGTAGTAGTTGTAGATGTGGTGTGTTGTAGTCGTAGTTGTTGTACTAGTACCTGTAATATTAGTTGTAACAGTAGCTGTAGGTATAGCTATAGTTGCAGTTGTGTGTTATTGTAGCAGAGATTGTTGTAATAGTAGTTAAATGTGTAGCTGTAGGTGTATTTGTGGCTGTAGGTGTAGTTGTAGTGGTGTGTAGTTGTAGCTATTGGTGTATTTGTAGCTGTAGTTGTGGTGTGTAGCTGTAGGTGTTGTTGTAGTGGTGTGTAGTTGTAGCTGTAGGTATAGCTGTTGCTGTTGTTATCATTGTAGCGCTGTGTAGTTGTAGCTGTAGGTGTCCTTGTAGTGGTGTGTAGTTATAGGTGTAGTTGTAGTGGTGTGTAGATGTAGCTGTGGGTGTGGGTGTACTTGTAGTTGTAGCTGTATTTATAGCTGTAGCTGTACATGTTGTAGTGTAGTAGTTGTAGTGTGTGTTGAGGTTGTAGCTGTAGTCATTGTTGCTGTAGTTGTATGTTATTGTAGCTGAAAGGTTGTAATAGTAGTTGAAGGTGTAGGTGTATTTGTAGCCGTAGTTGTAGTGGTGTGTAGTTTTAGCTGTAGGTGTAGTTCTAGTGGTGTGTAGTTGTAAGTGTCGTTGTAGTGGTATGTAGTTATAGGTGTAGCTGTAGTTGTAGCTTTGGTGCAGTTGTAGTGGTGTGTAGATGTAGGTGTCGGTGTAGGTGTACTTGTAGTTGTAGCTGTATTTATAGCTGTAGCTGTACATTTTGTAGTGGTGTGTAGGTCTAACTGTAGGTGTATTTGCAGCTGTAATTGTGTGTTGAGGTTGTAGCTGTAGTCATTGTAGCTATAGTTGTAGTTGGGCTGTGTTATTGTAGCTGAAATTGTTGTAATAGTAGTTGAAGGTGTAGCTGTAGGTGTATTTGTGGCTGTAGTTGTAGCTGTAAGTGTATATGTAGCTGTTGTCTTTGTAGTACTATGTAGTTGTAGCTGTAGGTGTCATTGTAGTGATGTGTAGTTATAGGTGTAGTTGTAGCTGTCACTATAGGTGTACTTGTAATTGTAGCTGTACATGTTGTTGTAGTGGTGTGTAGGTCTACCTGTAGGTGTATTTGTAGCTGTAGTTATGTGTTGAAGTTGTAGCTTTAGTCGTTGTGGCTGTAGTTGTAGTTGTGGTGTGTTATTGTATCTGAAATGGTTGTAATAGTAGGTGAAGGTGTAACTGTAGGTGTATTTGTGATAGTAGGCATAGTTTTAATGGTGTGTAGTTGTACCTGTAGGTGTCATTGTAGTGGTGTGTAGTTATAGGTGTAGGTGTACTTGTAGTTGTAGCTGTATTTATAGCTGTATCTGGTCATGTTGTTGTAGTGGTGTGTAGGTCTACCTGTAGGTGTATTTGCAGCTGTAGTTGTGTGTTGAGGTTGTAGCTGTAGTCATTGTTGCTGTAGTTGTGGTGTGTTGTTGTAGCTGAAATTGTTGTAATAGTAGTTGAAGGTGTAGCTGTAGGTGTATTTGTGGTGGTAGGTGTAGCTGTAGTGGTGTGTAGTTGTACCTGTAGGTGTCATTGTAGTGGTGTGTAGTTATAGGTGTAGTTGTAGCTGTAGGTGTACTTGTAGTTGTAGCTGTATTTATAGCTGTAGCTGGTCATGTTGTAGTAGTGGTGTGTAGGTCTTTCTGTAGGTGTATTTGTAGCTGTAGTTGTGTGGTGAGGTTGTAGCTGTAGTCATTGTTGCTGTAGTTGTGGTGTGTTATTGTATCTGAAATGGTTGTAATAGTAGTTGAAGGTAGGGATGGGCGATATGGCCTAAAATCCATATTGCGATATACATTGCAGCCTCTTGCGATAACGATATATATTGTGAAATATAAATTATAATAGAACCATTTCAGAACAGGTTACATAGACCCTTAGGAAAGCCAAACTGCAATTTTTTTTTAAGAAATAAAGAAACGTTGCATGTCGTTTTGAGAACATTTATTGTGCAAAAGCAAAACTGTAATTAAACAACACAATGTTGCAGATAAATAAACTAAATGTAGTGCCTTTTAGAAAGAAAGACTTTTCTTTTAAGTCCCTGGTTCCTAAATGCCAAGTTGCAGAGAACAAAAAACTGGTGTCTTTTTAGTTAAGGAACTTACACTGTACTGAAATTACTTCCAGTTTTAAAACTAATTTCTAATCTGCAGCCTAAGGTAAAGCATTTGGTTTTTAAAAATTTTGATCTCCTAATGAAATTAAAACTGGTGTCTTGTTAATAAAGGAACGGACACTGTGAATTAGGGCCATACTTCCAGTATTAGGCGTGGCTATTTTAAATAAAGAAAATTCTTTCATTCTTTCCTTCTGCCCCAAAGTAACACCATTTTTTCTATATAACTTTAATGACCTTCAGCAACAGAATAATTTCTTATTGATTTCTTATTCTTATTTAACAAATTAAAAAAAAAAGTTTGTTTCTTTTCAGTGAGCACCACTGACAGATCAAATCTGCTTTCTTTCTCTCCCTCTCCCTCTCCCTCTGTCTGCTGCAGTGTTGGTGCTGCTGAGAGATTGAGATGCTCCAGCCAAAGTTTGTGTATAAAGTAATGCAAAAATGAATACAATTAATATCGAAAGCAAAAGCAGAATCTCGGACATGTCCGGTTGGTAAAGTCTAGATTGGATAGGCGGCCAGCCGGAAATGCGATATGCACAGTAATATAGCGGCATTTTTATTTACTTTTACGTCAAGCGGTCTTTACATTGTTTTGTATACGTTGCTAAGCAATGCATGGCACCGAATGGGGTAAAGTCTAGATTGGATACGCGGCCGGCTTTGCTCTTAATTTCGCGGGTAGATTGCGTCATCAAACATGCATTATCGCGATAGTGCAATAGAATTAAAATCTCTATCGTAGGCCAATTTTGTATCGTTTATATCGCATATCGTTTATATCGCCCATTACTAGTTGAAGGTGTAGCTGTAGGTGTATTTGTGGTGGTAGGTGTAGCTGTAGTGGTGTGTAGTTGTACCTGTAGGTGTTGTTGTAGTGGTGTGTAGTTATAGGTGTAGGTGTAGTTGTAGGTGTAGTTGTAGCTGTAGGTGTACTTGTAGTTGTAGCTGTATTTATAGCTGTAGCTGGTCATGTTGTAGTAGTGGTGTGTAGGTCTTTCTGTAGGTGTATTTGTAGCTGTAGTTGTGTGGTGAGGTTGTAGCTGTAGTCATTGTTGCTGTAGTTATAGCTGAAATTGTTGTAATAGTAGTTAAAGGTTTAGCTGTAGGTGTATTTGTGGCTGTATGTGTAGTTGTAGTGGTGTGTAGTTGTACCTGTAGGTGTATCTGTAGCTGTGGGTGTTGTTGTAGTGGTGTGTAGCTGTAGGTATAGCTGTAACTGTAATTGTTGTTGTCATTGTAGTGCTGTGTAGCTGTAGGTGTTGTTGCAGTGTTGTGTAGTTATAAGTGTAGCTGTAGTTGTAGTGGTATGTAGTTGTAGTTGTCGACGTAGCTGTATATGTTGTTGTAGTGGTGTGTAGGTATAACTGTAAGTGTATTTGTAGCTGTAGTTGTGTGTTGTGGCTGTTGTCATTGTAGCTTTAGTTTTAGTGGTGTATTGGTGTTGTAGCTGTAGTGGTGTGTTGTTGTAGCTGTAGTAGTTGCAGCTGTAATTGTAGTGGTGTGTTGTTGTAATTAGTAGTTGTAGCTGTAAGTGTATGTGTAGGTTTAGTCGTAGTGTTGTGTTGTTGTAGCTGTAGTTGTTGTAATAGTAGTTGTAGCTGTAGTTGAAGGTGTAGTGGTGTGATGTTGTAGCTGTAGTAGTAGAGGTGTGATGGGGATGTAGCTGTACTTGTAGGTGTAGTGGTGTGATGTTGTAGTTATAGTGGTGTGATGGGGATGTAGCTGTAGTGGTGTGTAGTTATAGTTGTAGCGGAGTGTAGTGGTAGCTGTAGGTGTAGTGGTGTGTAGTTGTAGCTGCAGGTGTAGTTGTAGTGTTTTAGTTCTCTGCAAGCAGAGCCTCTGGCCCCTTTGGCCCGTGTTGATGGTTGGGTCCGTCTCCTGTAAGGCAGAGCAGCAGGGGCGAACCATCACATTTGGTGCCCAGCGTGGGGGCGTTCGTGAGCTGTGCCGCTCCAACTATCCCATGGAGCTTTTCTTCTGTCTTTTCTCTACCATTTTGACTAACCTCATTTGCATCTGCTAATTAGATCCTGTTAGCATAATTCATGTGCATGACACCCTTTTGAAGCTAATGAATAGACACATCTCCAGAGTCCATAATGAGCTCTGATTCTCCGACGAAAAATCACAGAATTGTGTGCGTTAAACTTTACATTTCAAACTCTCTGCTGTAT
>LR812537.1:1213219-1250719 GCA_903798195.1 Danio kyathit
ATACATGCATATATGCACACACACACACACACATTGAACATGAACACACTATACACACAGACACACAAACATACATACTATACAGACATAGATATGCACATACATTGAACTTGCACACACTATACATACATATATGCACACACACACACACACACACACACATTGAACATGAACACACTACATACACACACACTAACATACACGCTATATACATTTACATACATTATACATACATATATGCACACACACACACACACACACACACACACATTGAACATGAACACTCTATACACACTTATATACACACACACATTATATATGCACACACACACACACACACACACATTGAACATGAACACACTACATACACACACACTAACATACACACTATATACATTTACATACATTATACATACATATATGCACACACACACACACACACACACACACACACACACACACACACACACACACACACACACACATTGAACATGAACAATCTATACACACTTATATACACACACACATTATATATGCACACACACACACACACACACACATACATTGAACATGAACACACTATACACACAGACACACAAACATACATACTATACAGACATAGATATGCACATACATTGAACTTGCACACACTATACATACATATATGCACACACATACACACACACACACACACACACACATTGAACATAAACACACTATACACTTATATACACACTATACATATATGCACACACACACACACACACAGACACACACATCGAAAACAAACACACACTTATATATACACACACACACTACATATGCACACACACACACATTGGACTCACACACTTGCACACTTATATACACACTATACATATATGCACACACACACATTGAAAACAAACACACTTATATAAATATATATATATACACACACACACACACACACACATTGGACTCACACATTTACATTCACACACACACATATACACACATTATACATATGCACACACACACATTGAACATGAACGCACTATACACACTTATATACACACACTACATACATATATGCACACACACACTTTGAACACAAACTTTGAACACAAACGCACTATACATACACACACATTTATATACACACACACTATACATATGCACACACACATTGCACACGAACACACTATACATACACACACACACTAAACACACTTGCATACACACACACACACACATACACACTATACATACAGTATACACACACTGAACACGAACAAACTATACATACATATATGCACACACACGTTAAACACGAACACACTATACACACACTACATACATACAGTATATGCACGCACACACATTGAACATGAACATACTATACATACACACTATATGTGTATACACACTATACGCACACACAAACATACATACTATACAGACATATGTGCAAATACATTGAACTTGCACACACTATACATACACACACTATTCATACATATATGCACACACGCACATTGGACTTACACACTTACATACACACATCAGCAAAATGTCAACACTACTTTTCACTATATAAGTTGAGCCCTCGCAAGTATAGTTAAACCAACACACACACACACACACACACACACTTGGAGCCACACACGTACTAATTAAGTCACCAATTAATGAGCACATATGCATAGATTTGTCTTGTGTTGTGTTGTTTTAGGTTTAATGACTGTTACAAATACAGAAAGAACAATTGTTTGTTTCGTTTATGTTCCTAAAAAGAAGATGTTTCATATTAAAACTAAAACTAAACAAAAAATATAGCACAAACTAAAAACTACAGTACACAACTAAAACCATAAAATATTTTAATACAATTTTTTTGTAGCTTGAAATTAATGTTTACTAAAAAAAAAGCATTGCATCTAGTTCATTTAGTTTAATTTGATATAGCATAATAATTACAACTAAAACTGCAATCATAAGTTTACATGTATAGATATGATGAGAACAAAATTACTGAAATAAAACCTCACTGAAACTTAGGGCGTACTCACACTATGTACAGTTGCCTTGAACCGGGCCAAAGCACGCTTGTCCCCCCTCTCGTCTCCTCCGACGGCCTGCACTCACATTACATTCGGGCCTGAGCGCGCTTACGTCATCGATGATGCGCTGTTCAGTAAGCGCTCTCGCTCAGCACAGTGGAGATTTCTTTACTTATATCGTTTAAGTGGTTTGATATGCGGTGACACGCAGTCAAATATTTCGCCGAACAGATCAGCCACTTTTGACGCTCATAAACAATCATAAAGTCCTCGTGCTGCAGGAGTTAGGAGGTTTGCTGAAGGTGCAGCTGTGGTGCAGTGAGGGGTTTGCGTCTTCAATAATCTACGACAGTTTTTGTTCATTGAACAGTACGAATGATTAATTAATCCATATCAAACAGTCCCTTAAAAGTCACGTCTCGCTTTTCAGTTTCAAGCCCAAGTGAACCGCACTCAGGCCCACCTCTTCCAACCGGGCCAGGGCCGCCCAAGTGAACCGTGCTTGAGCCCGATTCAGAGCACTCACACTTCTCAAACGATCCGGGAAACGGGCCTGGGCACGGTTTGGATAGCATAGTGTGAGTACGCCATTAGTTTAAAAAATGCTAAAACAAAATAGTGCTGAATACATCAGATATGCTTAATATTATGTTAAAAACGTGTTAAAACAACATAAAGCGTTCTGAGAGGATGTGTTTTCAGCATAAAGGTTAAAAGGTTAAACTCAAACATGTTAAAGTCATCAGATCCTGCAAGAAGTCACATTTTCTGTACAATTTTAGTTCCTTTTTTAGGCAATAAATGTGCAAAAAAAAAAAACAAAACAAAAAAAAAAACGGCCTGCAAACTGTAAAGTGAGAAAAGACGATAAATTAGACGGCAAATGCGGTCATGCTGTGACTGTAAGAGGAAAAAAACAAGAAAACAGAAATTGAGTAGTACACTTTTGGCCTTACAAGACTTAAATTAATCATTTGCACAGAAATAATCATATAGATTTTACCAAAATGTTTGATATTGATAAGCACGTGTGATTTAAAATTAATATCAGGGCTTTGTTAAACATGGCAACATTCATTCATTCGTTTGTTTGTTTGTTTTTATTCATTTATTGATTCATTTGTTTGTTTGTTTTATTTATTGATTCATTTGTTTGTTTGTTTGTGTTATTCATTCATTCATTTATTTGTTTGTTTTATTTATTTATTAATTGGTTGATTTGTTTGTTTGTGTTTGTATATCTATTCATTTGTTTGTTTGATTTATTTATTTATTAATTTATTTGTTTGTGTTTGTTTATTCATTCATTAGTTTGTTTTATTATTCATTTGTTTGTTTGTGTTATTATTTTATTCATTAGTTTGTTTGTTTTATTATTTATTTGTTTGTTTGTGTTTATTTATTTATTAATTTATTTTCTGTTTGTGCTATTTATTTATTCATTAGTTTGTTTGATTGTTTGTTTTATTTATTCATTAGTTTGTTTGTTTGGTTATTTGTTTGTTATTATTTATAATAATAATAATAATAATAATAATAATATAAGTATTATATGAGCATATTTAAGAACATTTTGTTATACTCTATGTATATTTAAATGGCCTTGCAGTGTTATAATATTTTTTTAAATGGGCAAATATTTTCTATTTAGTCTCTGAGTTATTTTGAAATTTGCATATGAAGAAATGATGCTGTTTAAAAATGTTTAAGATGAAATACTGCAATAGATGTTTCATCTAAATGCAGCTTTTAGTATTATTGTTTTAATTATTACCTTAAAAAAGCACTGGTTATTTCACAATTTGTGATTAATATAAAATGCATTAAACCAAAATAATGCAAATAAAGCATGCAACGTATGCCATCAGATCATATTAACACGTAGAACAATAAATTCTTAGTAAATGCATCTACATTTTTCCTTGAAATACTCTTTGTGGGAATGTAAAGACTTTTTTTATGA
This sequence comes from Danio kyathit, assembly GCA_903798195.1. Lineage (NCBI taxonomy): Eukaryota > Metazoa > Chordata > Actinopteri > Cypriniformes > Danionidae > Danio > Danio kyathit. Next base: position 1,217,225 of record LR812537.1, read on the forward strand.
CTTTGCAAAAGATGCTTAGTTACTTTTAGTGGTGGACAGAGTACTGAAAAATTATACTCTAGTAAAAGCACCATTACTTGCCTTAAAATGTAGAGTAAAAGTATAAGTAAAAGTATGAGTAAAATGTAGAGCTTTTAAAAGTACTCAAGAGTAGGGGAGGGAAATGTTCTCTAGCCGGGATTCATACTCGGGACGCCCTGACGTGCTACTGCACCATATGTCGGCGCGCTAACCACTAGGCTACTGCGCCGACCAGAAATTGTACTTTTTAGATAAGATTGCAAAGATTATTGTTCATTTGATACCAAGCTTTTAATTGTCATTTATAAAGCATAAATAGTCCTCACTTTAGATTAGGTCACAAAACTGCATGGAGTTGAATTAACAAAGCATTTATTAACGTCTATAGTAACCATTACTACATGCCTGAATAATAAGATATACAGTTGAAGTCAGATTTATTCGCCCCGCTTTGATTTTTTTCTTCTTTTTTAAATATTTCCCAAATGATGTTTAACAGAGCAAGGACATTTTCACAGTATGTCTGATAATATTTTTTCTTCTGGAGAAAGTCTTATTTGTTTTATTTCGGCTCGAATAAAAGCAGTTTTTAATTTTTTAAAAGCCATTTTAAGGTCAATATTATTAGCCGCTTTAAGCTATATTTTTCCCGATAGTCTACAGAACAAATCATCATTATACAGTAACTTAACATTAACATAATTCCCCTAACCTGCCTAGTTAACCTAATTAACCTAGTTAAACCTTTAAATGTCACTTTAAGCTGTATAGAAGAATATCTAGTCTAATATTATTTACTGTCATCATGACAAAGAGAAAATAAATCAGTTATTAGAGATGAGTTATTAAAACTATTATGATTAGAAATGTGCTGAAGAAATCTGCTCTCTGTTAAACAGAAATTGGGAAAAAAAATAAACAGGGGGGCGAATAATTCTGACTTCAACTGTATAAACGTTGATTTCAATAGTTTATTAATCATTTATTAAGTCATTCTGAATGATCTTAAAAACCACCAACTATTCTTAAATAACTGGTTTGTAAATAATGCAATACTTAATTTAGTAATGAAAAATAAATCAGTAACAAAGTATGAAAGTGCAATTATTAGGCAAGGCAAGGCAAGTTTATTTCTATTCACCTTATTCTCCGTGTACAAGCGGGCGCAGCCATTTGAATCATTTTGGCTCGAGACTTCCGGTCTCATTCACTTATATTCATTTTTAGATGTTAAAAACAGCCCGTTCTGCTGCTTGATGTTGCAAACTGAGGTTGTCCTATTATATTATTCTATTTTGTCTGTATAATCATGCAAACACTTGTTTGTAGAGCGAGTAGTTTGACCGTTTTCAGCCGTTTATTATTCCTAGTCATTTCTCCCATAGGCAACTGAATCGGAAGTTCTAAAACAATCGCAAAAACGAGCGCACTTCTGCGTTGAAGAATAAGGTCTATAGCACATTTCATACACAGTAGCAATTCAAAGTGCTTTACATAAACAGGAATAAAAAAGACAAGTGTAAGAAAAAATAAAAACAGATAAAAATATGTTAAAACAGGTTGTGAAAGAATGAAAAAATGTGTTATTATATTTATAATATACATTATAAATGTGTTTGTATGTCAAGAATAGAGCATTTGTAGATGCAGTTATAAACGGCTTACTAACATTTATTAATGTAGAGTTAATGCTTAACAGATAATGAATTCACTATTTGCTAATGCTTATTAAATGATTCATAGTGTGTAGTTATTATAAAGTGTTACCGAATATTTGTATATATTTATGAAATTATAAAAGCTTATTTATTATGTTTGGATTTTGTAGTGTTTGTATAGTGATGTTTTTAATGTTGGTTTCTTGTTGGGTCTGATGCAACGTAATTTGGTTCGGCATTACAGTTTATTGTGATGTTTTGAATGACAATATAAAGGTAAATTTCTGAGAAAAACTACTCAATTACTGCAATTTGAGTATTTGTAATGTTACTTTACACCACTGGTTGTTTTGCACGATACTGGTTTTTATCTTAAAGTTCGATATAAAAGCTTAATCAGGTTAATTAGTCCAGTTATTGGACAGCAATCAAGAAAACAGATCTCTTAAGGGGGCTAATACTATTAACCACAGCAGTTTTTAAAGATTTAATTTCAGCCAAACTGCAAGAAATGAGACTTACTCCAGAAGAAAGACATAATAGGAAACACTATGAAAAATGTGTTAAACAGCTCTTGGGTAATATTAAAAAAAGCATTGCAAATTTCACAGGAAGGCTAATAATATTCAGTTTTTAAGCATTGATGTTCTGCAGAAAGGCCGGCATCTGTCCGCACTGCTCTCTGGCCTGCTGTATTTATATCTGAGATGATTGACAGCCGAAGCGAGAGGGAAAGTTGTGTGGTTTAACACTCTTGCGCTTTAATGACAGCTCATCTGAGGAAGAGGAGGAGGAGGATGTGAGAGGTGCATGCTGGGGGATTCCTCTGGCTGGCGGAGGTGTCATGCTGTTGGTGTCTGATGGAGGTTTGTGGTCACCTCTTCACTGTGTTTCTCACAGCACATACACACACGCTTGGCCCTGCAGCGCCGCCTCGCTCGCTCAACTCGAAATGTAGGGTCATGCATGATCCGTTCGTTCAGTGTGATGTCATCAAACGTATACGTAAGCGTTGTGATGTCACGGGAGTCTCAGGAATGTCGATATGCATGCATTAATTAATCATTGTATTCATTTTGATGCTATATTTCATACAGTTGATGGTTATGCAAACTCATCCCATGTTGAGATCTGATATATGGCAAAATATGCTAATTATATAAATGACATACAACTTTATATATGGATTTTATCTATATAACTTACAGTATGTAGCTGTGGAATGTCAGATGAGAGCTCATTAATATTAACAACCCTTCCAAATATGGTCAAAACTCGCTGGTCTCTAAATGTAGGGTCATGCATGATCAGTGTGACATCATCAAATGCATTCGTAAGTGCTGTGATGTCACTGGTGTTTGGTCGGATTCAGCGCTGTGGATATGCATGCATTAATTAATCATTGCATTCGTTTAATGCATTGATTTTGATGCTATATTTCATAAACTTGATGGTTATGCAAACTCATTCCATATTAAAATCTGATATATGGGCAAAATATGCAAATTACATAAATTACCTACAACTTTATGTTTGGATTTTATCTACAGTTTATAACTTACAGTAGCTGTGGAATGTCAGAGGAGAGCTCATTAATATTAACAACCCTACCAAATATGGTCAAAACTGGCTTGTCTCTTAATGTAGGGTCATGCATGATCAGTGTGACATCATCAAATGCATTCGTAAGCGCTATGATGTCACTGGAGTTTGGTTGGATTCAGGGCTGTGGATTTGCATGCATTAATTAATTATTGAATGCATTAGTTTTAATCATTATATGCCATACTGTTGATTGTGATTATTTTAATGCAAACTCATCCCATATTGAGATCTGATATATGGCAATATATGCAAAATATACAATGTGTGACATGCAACTTTATGTTTGGCTTTCATTTATATAACATGTATAGCTGTGTAGTGTCAGAGGAGAGCGCATTCATATTTACAACCTTTCCAAATATGGTCAAAGCTGAGCTTCTGACTTTAGATGGTTATAAATATTCAGATAAAACCATTTTTGGAGAATTTCTACACTCTCTTCTCCATTTGCACCAGACACTTTCTTATCAACACTCCACATTTCTGGAAAAATTTAAGTGTGCAATTTTAAGTGTGCTCCACACAGGTGAATGGTAGAAAAACCACCTGTAGGACACACAGTTATCTCTGTATGCTAACTTGTTAGAAAAAGTGACCAACAGCATTTATATACTGCTACTCTCTGATGATTTGAAGTGCTTCTTTTATCCTCCCTTGTAAGTTGCTTTGAATAAAAGCATCACTTCACTGTGTTTCTCACAGCACACACACACACACATTCGCCCTGCAACAGCACCTCGCTCGCTTATCTCGAAATGTAGAGTTATGCTTGTTCCGTTTGTTCAGTGTGACATCATCAAACGTATTTGTAAGCAGTGTGATGTCACTGGAGTTTGGTCAGATTCAGAGCTGTGGATTTGCATGCATTATTTAATCATTTAATGTATTAGTTCATGCAGTTGATGGTGATGCAAACTCCTTTCAAACTGAAATCTGATATACACTGTAAGAAATGCTGGGTTTCACACAGCTGATTTGTGTTGGGAAAACATGAAGGAAGTAAGTTAACTTTTACAACTCTCTCTGGTTCGTAAGTGATGTGCATGATCCGTTCGTTCAGCATTCATAAGCGATGTGATGTCACTGGAGTTTGGTCGCATTCAGGGCTTTGGATTTGCATACATTAATTAATCCTTTAAAGCGTTAGTTCTGATGTAGTTTATGTGCATCAATTTCATGCATTGGTTTTGATGCATTTTGATCATTATATTTTTATACAGTTGATTGTGATTAATTTGATGCAAACTCATCCCATATTGCAATCTGATATATGGCAATATATGCAAATTACATCACAAGCAAATTTATGTTTGGATTCATCTCTATAACATGTATAGCTGTGGAGTGCCTGAGGAGAGCTCATTAATATTTACAACCCTTCCAAATATGGTCAAAGCTGAGCTTCTGAATTTAAATGATTATAAATGAGGATATAAAATCATTTTTGGAGGATTTCTACACTCTCTCTTCTCCGTTTGCACCAGACACTTTCTTATCAACATTCCACGTTTCTGGAAAAATCATTGTGCAATTCTGAGTGTGCTTCACACAGGTGAGTGGGTTGGACAAACCACCTGTAGGACACACTGTCATCTCTGTATGCTAACTTGTTAGAAAAAGTGACTAACTTAAACTTGTAACAGCATTTATACAGTTGCAATCAGAATTATTCAACCCCCTGATTTATTAGCCCCCCTGTTTATATTTTTCCCCAATATCTGTTTAACAGAGAGAAAAAAATTTCAACACATTTCTAATCATAATAGTTTTAATAACTCATCTCTAATAACTGATTTATTTTATCTTTGTCATGATGACAGTAAATAATATTAGACTAGATATTCTTCAAGACACTTCTATACAGCTTAAAGTGACATAACTAGGTTAATTAGGTTAACTAGGCAGGTTAGGATAATTAGGCAAGTTATTGTATAATGATGGTTTGTTCTGTAGACTTTTGAAAAAATAAATAGCTTAAAGGGGCTAATAATTTTGACCTTAAAATGGGTTTTAAAAAATTAAAAACTGCTTTTATTCTAGCTGAAATAAAACAAATAAGACTTTCTTCAGAAGCAAAAATATTATCAGACACACTGTGAAAATTTCCTTGCTCTGTTAAACATCATTTGGGAAATAATTAAAAAAGAAAAAAAATTCAAAGGGGGTTTAATAATTCTGACTTCAACTGTATACTGCTACTCTCTGGTGATTTGAAGTGCTTCTTTTATCCTCACTTGTAAGATGCTTTGAATAAAAGCATCACTTCACTGTGTTTCTCACAGCACATACACACACACTTACCCTGCAACAGCCCCTCATTCGCTCATCTCAAAATATAGGGTCATGCTTGATCCATTTGTTAAGTGCAACGTCATCAAACATATTCATAAGCGATGTGATGTCAATGGGATGTCGCTGTGATGCAAACTCTTGCCATATTGAAATCTGATAAATTACATACAATTTCATGTTTGGATTCCATCTCTATAACATGTATAGCTGTGGAGTGCCTGAGGAGAGCTCATTAATATTTACAACCCTTCCAAATATGGTCAAAGCTGAGCTTCTGACTTTAGATGGTTATAAATGAGCATATAAAATCATTTTTGGTAGCTTTCTTATCTTGCAATGTAGGGTCATGCATGATCCGTTTGTTCAGTGTGACATCATCAAACGCATTCATAAGTGCTGTGAGGTCACTGGAGTTTAGTCCGGTTCAGGAATGTCGATATGCATGCATTAATTAATCATTTAATGCATTGGTTTTGTTGCATTTTGATCATTAAAAGTTTTGTACAGTTGATTGTGATTAATTTGATGCAAACTCATCACATATTGAAATCTGATATATGGCAATACATGCAAATTACATATATTGCATGCAAATTTATGTTTGGATTCATCTATATAACATGTATAGCTGTGGAGAGTCAGAGGAGAGCTCATTAATATGTACAACCCTTCTAAATATGGTCAAAGCTGAGCTTCTGACTTTAGATGGTTATAAATAAGCATAAAAAAAACATTTTGGTAACTTTTTTTCATACCACCTGCAGGTGATCCACTCTCTCCTCTCCGTATGCACCAGACATTTTCTTATCTCACACACACTCACCCTGCAGTGCTGCCTCACTTTCTTATCTCGAAATGTAGGGTCATGCATGATTCGTTTGTTCAGTATGACATCATCAGATGCATTCATAAGGGCTGTGAGGTCACTGGAGTTTAGCTCACAGGAGTTTAATCATTTAATGCATTGGTTCTGATGTAGTTTATATGCATCAATTAAGTGCATTGGTTTTGATGCATTTTGAACATTATAATTCATACAGTTGATTGTGATTAATTTGAGGCAAACTCATCCCATATTGAAATCTGATATATGGCAATATATGCTAATTACATATATGACATGCAACTTTCTGTTTGGATTTCATCTATGTAACATATCTAACCGTGGAGTGTCTGAGGAGAGCTCATTAATATTTACAACCTTTCCAAATATGGTCAAAGCTGAGCTTCTGACTTACAAATTATAAATATTCAGATAAAACCATTTTAGAGGATTTCTACACTCTCTTCTCTTCATATGCACCAGACACTTTCTTATCAGCACTCCATGTTTCTGGAAAAATCATTGTCCAATTCTAGTAGCTTCACACTGGCGAGTGGGCTGGACAAACCACCTGTAGGACACACTCATCTTTTTATGCTAACTTTTTAGAAAAAGTGACTAACTTAGACTTGTCACAGCATTTATATACTGCTACTCTCTGATGATTTGAAGTGCTTCTTTTATCCTCACTTGTAAGTTGCTTTGAATAAAAGCATCACTTCACTGTGTTTCTCACAGCACACACACACACACTTACCCTGCAACAGCACCTCGCTCGCTTATCTCGAAATGTAGAGTCATGCTTGATCCGTTTGTTCAGTGTGAGGTCATCAAACGTATTTGTAAGACTGTGATGTCACTAGAGTTTAGTCAGACTCAGGAATGTCGATATGCATGGATTAATTAATCATTTAATGCATTGGTTCTGATGCAGATTATATGCATCAATTTAATGCATTGGTTTTGATCATTATATTTCATACAGTTGATGGTGATGAATTTGATGCAAACTCTAATATATGGCAATATATGCAAACTACATATATTTGATATGCAAATTTAGGATGACGCAGTGGTGCAGTAGGTAGTGCTGTCGCCTCACAGCAAGAAGGTCGCTGGTTCAAGCCTCGGCTGGGTCAGTTGGCGTTTCTGTGTGGAGTTTGCATGTTCTCCCTGTGTTTGCGTGGGTTTCCTTCGGGTGCTCCGGTTTCCCCAACAGTCCAAAGACATGTGGTATAGGTGAATTGGGTAGGCTAAATTGTCCGTAGTGTATGTGTGTGAATGAGTGTGTATGGATGTTTCCCAGAGATGGGTTGCGGCTGGAAGGGCATCCGCTGCGTAAAACATGTGCTGGATAAGTTGGCGATTCATTCCGCTGTGGCGACCCCGGAATAATAAAGGGACTAAGCCGAAAAGAAAATGAATGAAATGATATGCAAATGTATGTTTGGATTTCATCAATGTAACATATTTACATAGTCTGAGGAGAGCTCATTAATATTAATAACCCTTCCAAATATGGTCAAAGCTGAGCTTTTGACTTTAGATAGTTATAAAATATAAATCTATTTTTGGTAGAATTGTTTCAAACCACCTGTAGGTGATCCACTCTCTCCTCTACATATGCAGCAGACACTTTTTTAGTTTCACTTTCTTATCAAACACACACACACACATCCTCGGCTTGCATTCATACTGTAAGTGCTGTGATGCCACTGGAGTTTTATCTGGTTCAGAGCTGTGGATTTGCATGCATTAATTAATCATTTAATACATTAGTTTTGATGAAGTGTATATGCATCAGTTTAATGCAGGGGTCACCAAACTTGTTCCTGGAGGGCCGGTGTCCTGCAGATTTTAGCTCCAACCCTAATCAAACACACCTGAACTAGCTAATCAAGGTCTACTAGTTACACTTGAAACACCCAGGCAGGTGTGTTGAGGCAGGTTGGAGCTAAACCCTGCGCAGGACCGAGATTGGTGACCCCTGGTTTAATGCATTGGTTTTGATGCATTATATTTCATACATGGCCTAAGAGCTAGTTTTGGAGAGCACTACATTATAGATGTGCGTAAAACAATAACATACTGATAGCATCTACAAAAACTTGAGCTTAATTTCACAGAGACGTTAACACTCCAACGCTCCACATCAGCGGTTGTTTTGGGCGTCCCGTACCGAACACAAGCTCTTCCCGCTTTGATTGCGAGCGCGAGTGACAGTATCAGTGGAGTGTGTAATGAAGAGAGGAACGCAGATCTGGACTCGTGTGTGTCCACGTCGCCTCATATCTGCGGTTCACCTCTTCTCAAGCGTGGCCTCTTCCTGCAACTCACTTTCCCTCCTGTCAGCTGTCAATCACGCGCACAAGCCCCTCCCTCCCGCGGGCCCGCCGGCTAGCGCTCAAATGCTAGCGTGCTAGAGCTTAATGGGGTCTGATGGGTCTCATGGTGTTGGCTTTCAGACTCGGCCAGTGGCAGCTCTCTGATGGAATCGTGGTCTTAGTTTAATTAACTCAACCGCAGCGAGAAGAGACTTTAAAGCTGTTTTTGGAGGGTTTTGTGCGCTGTGTGGTAATGCCGTTTGATGGGGGAGGTATTTGTACGAGTTGGGGTGTCAGGATTCATCTTGGCGTTACTTAAATACATTAGTGTAAATGGGATACATGCTACTGTACATGCCTTCCTAATTATTCTAATTAAGATGGTCTTTTTTAAGTTTAGTAATATGTATTACAGTATATAAGTGGTATCAAATGATGCTGAATGTTTAAGTCTTACACAGTTAAAATAATTTATAAATTATATTTTAATATATAACTATATATATATATATATATATATATATATATATATATATATATATATATATATATAATAAAAGCATAATTTTACATATTAATATATAAATATATAAAAATGCTTCCTAGAATTGTAGTCAGTGCTTACTGTTTACTATATACTGTTTATATATACAGTGCTCAGCATATAGACCATTTCAATGTGGTCATGTCATTGGCCCTTATACATTTCCTGCTTGTTATCAAACTATTTCATAACTATAACAAGAGGTGATTCAATCGTAACTTAATGTTAAAACAGCTATCATAACATTATTTATCAATATGTGGCTCTTTTTGGATTCTCATAAGCTATAGAAATTAAAAATGTAAAACAGGAAATACATTGGGACCATTGTTTTTGTTTACATCCCTCAAAATGGTCTATATAAGTACACTGTAAAAAATAAATCCGTAAAATTTACGGTAAAAAACCGGCAGCTGTGGTTGCCAGTATTTAACCGTTAAAAGTACGGTACAAACCGTAAAAAATAATTTCTAATTTTTACAGTAATCTACCGTATATCTTTAATTTATAGAGGTAATATGTTTGTATATTGAGTTGCAACATCTACACATCTTTTGTTACACAGATAGACAGGTTAACACAGCCGTATGCAGGTGGTGATTAAGTTTACACATAATGAACCAATGCTTTTCCCACAAGCAGAAAAGTGTATCAGTGTATAGAAGGTGTTCAGTGTCATTCACACAGCTACTAAACACCAGTATGGTAACACGCATAAAATTAAAGTTATGAAATAAACATTGTTTATCAACATTAGATGTAACATACATCTCTAATGTCCATCACTGATGGCGAAACAACTAAAAAGATCTATAGTAATGTCAACAAAAAGCATAAAAAGTGATGTGCCATACAGGGAATTCTGGGAAAGTCAATTTACGATCATTCACCATATATATTAAGGAAACATACTGTTAACTAGATTACAGATTTTTACCGTAGCATTTTTACAGTTTTTTACCGTTGAAATCACGGCCATTTTTTACAGTGTACACCCCTCACAAATCTCTCTTTTAAATTCATATTTTCTATAGGAAGCTCTACAATAATATATTTGTGCATATACATTAGATTAGTCAGTACTGAAGCCAAATCTGAAGCTTATCTAACAAAATAACTTATGATAACTGTCCAAAAACTAGTACAGCCAAATTTATATGTTATAGAAAATATTAAATACAAATTTAAAAAAGAGGAAAAATCAAGAGAAGCAGAAAAATGAAACATTTAGTAGAAATTTTGTAGGTTGTCATTTTTTTTTTGCAATGTTTAGCTTGAATTTAATTATATTATCTTTCAATTTCTAAAGATGTTTGGTGACTAAAATATTATTTTAATAAATATATCTGTTTAATAAATCTGTTTTGTTTAAATGCACCAAAATACATTGCCTATATTAGATATTATATATATATATATACATTATACACTCATTTAATTAAATGATATTATATTAATATGTTCTGTTTTATTTTATAACATATATTAACACTATTATTTGTTGTTATATCCATGAATCAAATATTACGTAATACATTTAGATAAAATTACATAATTGTGGTTAAAAGAGTTGTGTAAAAAATTATGTTTTGTAATTAATTTATATATTGATTATTTACATATTAATATATGCAATTCAGATTAACTTTATACATTATATATATATATATACATATAATTATTCATAATTAATGTGGTCATCATAACATCTTATGCTGTTATTTAGGGAATAATTGACGACAACATGTTGAATGATTAGAAAATACTGTAATGCACACCTTGAGGTGGTGATGTGGCCATAACACCTCAGGTGTGCATTGATCTTTAATAATTCACCATCCTGGAGTGCATTATTTTGCTTATGTTATAATTAGCAGAGCATGTTCTCCCCATGTTGGCGTGGGTTTCCTCCTGGTGCTCCGGTTTCCCCCACAAGTCCAAAGATATACGCTATAGAGGAATTGGGTAAGCTAAATTGTCTGTAGTGTATGAGTGTGAATGAGCGTGTATGGTTGTTTCCAGTGATAGGTTGCAGCTGGAAGGGCATCCACTGCGTAAAACATGTGCTGGATAAGTTGGTGGTTCATTCCGCTGTGGCGACCCCAGATTAATAAAGGGACTAAGCCCAAAAAAAAAATGAATGAATAATTACCAGAGCTAAGTCCACTATTGCAGAGTAGATTAGTCATGTTTTTGTCCTCCTGTGTGTAGTACTAGTTTCTTCCACATCTCCTCCTAAGCCTTCTGGTGTGTTTTGAAGTGATTTCTGGCTGTGAAAGAACTCAAATCATTCAGCGGAGTGATATGGAGCTGTGATGCGCTCAAAACCTGTCAGAACTAGTTTAGCTGTGCATTTATCTGACAGTAAGAATGGTCATGAGCCAATCAGAGTCAAGCATTCAACATGCCTCTAGTATTAATAATAGTAATCCTGCAAAATACTGGCTTCTTTGTTTTAAAAATGTGTTGGTCTGGCCCATATATATCCCATATCTGTGTTTAATCAACCCAGCATTTTTTTAAGAGTGTAATTAAGCTACCAATTCGTTTTTTGGGGGGGTTTGTGGGGGTCTAAAAGTGGTTTTATAGCTGTATGGAGTACACTAGATCTACACAATATACAGTCAATATTATTCGCCCTCCTGTGAATTTTCTTTTCTTTTTCAAATGTTGATGATGTTGAACAGATTCAGGAAATTTTCACAGTATTTCCTCTACTATTTTTTCTTCTGGAGAAAGTCTTATTTGTTTTATTTCGGCTAGAATTTAATTGTTTTAAAGCCACATTTTAACTGTACATTTTAATGTCAATATTATTAGCCCCCTTAAGCAATATTAGTTTTGGATTGTCTCCAGAACAAACCACTGTTATACAATGACTTGCCTAATTACCCTAACTTTATCAGAATCAGAAAGAGCTTTATTGCCAGGTTTGTTCACACATACAAGGAATTTGTTTTGGTGACAGAGCTTCAACAGTGCAACAGAATTACAGACAGGACTAAACAACAGATAATAAATATATTTAAAAATAGAAGTAAGTAGTGAATGCAAATATACAAATTGACAAGTGTATGTACAGCTATATTACTATATGCAACATAATATGTGCAGCTGTTATGTGCAAATTGGCATGTAAAGTGTGCTGTTAAATAAGTGTATGTGTGTATAAAGTGTATAGCAGGTAGTGATGTTGGTTCCACAATTATTATCATCAAGTGTTCATGAGATGGATTGCCTGAGGGAAGAAACTGTTTCTGTGTCGGGCTGTTCTGGTGCGCAGTGCTCTGTAGCGTCGAGCAGAAGGTAACAGTTCACAGAGGCAGTGTGCTGGGTGTGAGGAGTCCAGAGTGATTTTGGCAGCCCTTCTGCTCGCTCTGGATAAGTACAGTTCTTGGAGAGTAGGGAGGGTTGTACCAATGATTCGCTCAGCAGTCCGAACTATTCAGCGTAGTCTTCGGAGGTTGGATTTGGTAGCTGAGCTAAACCAGACAGTTATTGATGTGCAGATGACTGATTCAGTGATGGAGGTGTAGAACTGTTTCAGCAGCTCCTTTGGGAGGTTGAACTTCCTCAGCTGACGAAGAAAGTACAGCCTCTGTTGAGCTTTTTTGACAATGGAGTCAATGTGAGTGTCCCACTTCAGGTCCTGAGAGATGGTGGTGCCCAGGAACCTGAATGACTCCACTGCTGCTACAGTGCTGTCCATTATGCTCAGTGGGGGGAGAGCAGGGGGGTTGCTCCTGAAGTCCACTATCATCTCCACTGTTTTGAGCGTGTTGAGCTCCAGGTTGTTGTGACTGCACCAGACAGCCGACTCCTTAACCTCCTGTCTGTAAGCAGACTCGTCACCGTCCTGAATGAAGCCGATAAGTGTGGTGTCGTCTGCAAACTTTAGGAGCTTGACAGAGGAGTCTTTCGAAGTGCAGTCATTCGTGGTCAGGGTTAAGAGCAGTGGGGAGAAGACACACCCCTGGGGGGCGCCAGTGCTGATTGTGCGGGTACTGGATGAGCATTTTCCCAGCTTCACCAGCTGCTGCCTGTCCGTTAGGAAGCTGTTGATCCACTGACAGTCAGAGGTGGGCACGGAGAGCTCAGTTAATTTGGGCAGGAGAAGTTTTGGGATGATAGTGTTAAAAGCTGAGCTGAAGTCAACAAACAAGATACCCTAATTATTTACCCTAATTACCCTAACTGCACCCTAATTACCCTAGTTAAGCCTTTAAATGTCACTTTAAGCTGAATAAATGTCCAAGAGTATGCATATCTTTAGAGTGTATAATTCAGTAGCTGCTTGTGTTGTAGTATTTCTGCATCTGCAGGTGTGTTATTTGTCGTCCGCCTTCATTCATGACTCTTCAGTGTGTGTGTGTGTGTGTGTGTGTGTAGCGTGAAGTGTGTGTGGAGTCTTAATGGAGTGTTTCCTGATACTGTGGCAGCTCGCGGCCGCGCAGAAGTGTGACTGTAGCGACTCCTCAGCGACTGATGCGCTTGTTTTTAACGTGACTTCTCTGTTTACTTCACACATGCCGCTTGTTTTTCCGAACACTGAAGATACGGGTTAAGTGTGTTTGTGGCCGGTGCCGCTCTCTCTCTGAGGTCTCACCGTGAACACCGAAAGGGGATTCTGCTTAATGATGAGGATTAGTGTGTGTGTGTGTGTGCGTGTGTGCGTGTGAATGGGTGTGTATGCATGTGTGATTGTGTATTTGTCTGAATGTGTGTGTGAGTGAATGTGTGTGTGTGTGTGTGTGTGTGTGTGTGTGTGTGTGTGTGTGTGTGTGTGTGTGTGTGTGTGTTTGTGAGTGAATGTGTCTGTATATGTGTGTGTGTGTGTGATGTGTATGCATGTGTGTGTGGGGGGGGGGATTGTATGCATGTGTCTGTGTGTGTGTGTGTGTGTGTGTGTGTGTGTGTATATATGCACACACATTTGAGTGTTTATGTGTGTAAGTGTGTGTATGCATGTGTGTGTGCGAATGTGTGTGTGTGTGTGTGTGTGTGTGTGTATGTATGTATGCAGGTGTGTGTGTGTTTGTGAGTGAATGTGTCTGTAAATGTGTGTGTATGTGATGTGTATGCATGTGTGCGTGTGTGTGTGTGTGTGAATGTATGTATGTGTCTGTGTGTGTAAGTGTCGGTGTGTGTGTGTGTGTGTATCTGCATGTGAATGTGTGTGTGTGCTTGTGTGTGTGAATGAATGTTTGTGTGTGTATATACAGTATATGCACACACACATGTGAGTGTTTGAGTGTTTATGTGTGTAAGTAATGTGTGTATGCATGTGTGTGAGCGAATGTGTGTGTATGCATGTGTGTACATGTGTATGTGATGTGTATGGATGTGTGTGTGTCTGTGGGAATGTGTGTATGAGTGTCTGTGTGTGTATATATGCAGGTGTGTTTGTATGTGTGTGTATGTGTATGTATCTGCATGCGAATTTATGTTTGCATGCATGTGTGTGTGTGTGCTTGTGTGTATGAGTGAATGTTTGTGTGTGTGTATGCACACGTGTGAGTGATTGAGTGTTTATGTGGGTAAGTGTGTGTGTGTGTGTGTGTGTGTATATCTGCATGTGTATGTGTGTGTAATGCTTGTGTGTTTGAATAAATGTAGATGTGTGTGAGTGAATTTGTGTGTATGTGTATGCATATGTGTGTGTGTGGGAATGTATGTGCTCTGTTTGTGAGTGTGTGTGTGTGTGTGTGTATGCATGCATGCGAGTGTGTGTGTATGTGTGTGTATGCTTTTGTGTATGAATTAATGCAGGTGTGTGTGTGTGTGTGTGTGTGTGTGTGTGTCTGTGTGCATGTATGCATGTGTATTTGTATATATGCATGCATATGTGTGTATGCAAGTGAGTGCGTATATGAGAGTGTGTTTGTATATGTGTATGCATTTGTGTGCATATGAGTGTGTATGCTGTGAATGTGTGTGTGGGAGTACATGCATGTGTGTGATTGAGTGTGTGTATGCATGTAGTGTGTGTGCATGTATGTGACTGAGTGCGTGTATGTATGCGTGTGTGATTAAGTGTGTGTGTGTGTGTGTGCAGTATCTGGTCCTGAGATCTGCGGGCTCATTAACACGTTCCAGCCCTCTCCTCTACGTGTGAAACAGGCCTATTGTTAAACGAGCAGAGAACAGAGGCAGATTTATAATAAGCGCTTAATATAATCTCATTTAGGCTTGTCGTCGTGCGCTCCCGTCGCCGGTCACTGGTCAGCGTTAATTGCGTGTGAATTGGTGAGTGCCGTGACGCCGGCGAGCGCTCTAGAAAAGCCCATCGGTGACTCTTTTTTTTTTTTTTTTTTTTTTTTTTTTTTTCTCTGTGGCGACGTCTAAATTTAGGGCGCTGCCACGCGCGACGTCTCCGGCCCCCCACTGAGGCCGCACCGGGCCCCACAGCGCCGCACCAGCACACGAATGGTGGGCGACAGAAAGAGACAAGAGGGAAGCGTGCCTCGCTGACAGCTTGCTTTACCGAAGTGAACAATGGAAGTATTGTTCGGTAGGGGATCTGGCATGACACCTTCTCTGCGCTCTGCAGCATCTCGAGAGATCAACTTAGAAAATAGATTTCACTGTGTGTGTGTGTGTGTGTGTGTGTGTGTGTGTGTGTGTGTGTGTGTGTGTGTGTGTGTGCAAATCATGCATATGGACGTCTGTGAAACGCTGTCAGTTTTAAGCATCTCTAAAACACAGTGATTTCAGGAGCTCTACTTTATTAGACAGTATTGAGGGTTATGAGACAGCTCTGTATCGTTTCATGTGTCGATTGAGTATTTCGCTTCCATTTCATAATAAGTGGCTTTAATATAAAATGTATGCATGTGTGTGTGTGTGTGTGTGTGTGTGTGTGTAGCTGCACGATATTGGAAAAATCTAACATTGTGATATTTTTTGATTTTTGCGATATATATTGCGATATGAATACAATTTCCCCAGATGACTTAGGCCCAATCCCAATTCTACCCCTTAGCCCTTCCCCTTACCCCTACCCCTTGTTTTGCGCGTTCCCGCCAAGGGGTAGGGCTGTCCCAATTCTCTTTAGCTTGAAGGCGTAGGGCTAAGGGCAAGGGGTATACACCCCTTCGAACGAAGATTTTTCAGGAGCACACTTGAAACGGAGGGGTAAGAATATTTCCCAGAATACACCAGCCACAACAGCAGTATAGCTGAACCCGGAAGTAAGGAGATCCACAAATTAGTATTTTTTGTCATTATTACGAATTTTTTCGACAAACAAACACATGTTTTATTATATTCATAACCGCGTTCATGTTTTACGGTCATGCTTTTTAAAAAAACCGCAAAAAAAAAAAACGCTAAATTTGGCGATCTATAATCCCTAATCATAACTCCTGTACAGCAGTCCTACAACATTCTGTCACTCGATAACACTCGAATACCCTGTCAGAGCAGTCTAGTGGCTGAAAATGAGCTTTTTACAGTGTCTGCTATAATGTTAATGTTGTTTTCGTGTGTTTACATAGATGAATATGGCCACTGTGTAAATGCACAGTACAGTTACGATCTTATTGCCACATTAGATCGTTATGATATCATAATATATGCCTTCAGTGATTTCCTGAAGATAAACACCAACAAATAACACTACTGGAATAACTATAGCAGTCGCCATCGTCTGATCTCATGTGAAGCAAGAGATCGTGATGACATATGATGACGTGTGCAGGTGTTGAAGTGCTGTCCCAATTCTTAGGGGTAAGTTTTGAAGCCCTTCCCCTTAACCCTCGGTTGTAAGGGCCAAGGGGAAGGGGAAGGGGTAGGGGTACAAAAATAGAATTGGGATTGGGCCTTAAAGGGCTCTATTTTAACAATCTAGGTGCAGAGTCTAAGGCCCTGTTTACACTAATGCGTTTTCGTTTTGAAACGGCGTTTTAGATCAAAAACGATCCGCGTCCACTAGCGTTTCATCTAGCGTTTCTAAACTTATCTCCGTCCACACTACTCCACCAAAAACGTATATCACGTGAGCATTCGCGCACTCTGGGCATGCGCGTTCAAGTATAAACAGGAAGCATGTGTCTCGCTCGGCATTTGGTTATTGTTAGTCAACAAACGCTGGTTGAACGATGAACGCGAGCGATTAGCGAGTGCTCGAACAATAGCTCGCCTCTTGTGAATATATACAGCTGCTGTAGTGAAAAAGGCAGAGTTTAACTGCACAATGGCGCCTAAAACGGACAATAGTGCAAACAACGCTCCCATTTCTGTGTCCATGTTGTTGTTTACAGTGAAGGCTGGTCTGCCGTCTTCCGGTAGCGTTATAGTCATGTGATAGGGGCTTGACGAATAAGGGAAGGATACGCAATGACCCAAAAGCCCCAATCAGGTAGCGAATCTCAGCAGCCACGCCTCCGTTTTCAGATGTCTCCGTTTTCCCTAATCCACACTGAGACGGAGCAGCAGCGCTTTAGAATGAAAACGGCCTCTCCAGCGTTTTCAAAACGCTCCATTTTTGGGGCTCGAAAACTCCGGCGTAGTGTGGACGGATGGCGTAACCGTAGCAAAACTTATGCGTTTTAAAACGAAAACGCATTAGTGTAAACGAGGCCTAAAGCGCATGGCGCAAAAGCATTATGAGCATCAAAAGCATCATGTCCGAATCCACTTTTGCTATTTTAAGGATGGATAAATACGCTCTGCGCCTCAGTGCATGGTCTAACAGGGCTGTGCTTATTCTCTTCATGAGTTATAGGGGTGTTTTGAGCATAACCTGCATTAAACCAATCAGAGTCTCGTCTCACATTTCCCTTTAAAAGTCAGTTGTGTCCCGCCACTGCACATGTGCTATTTACATTCTGGACTTTGTAAGTGTAAAAACTAAATGCTTCACTAGCAAGAAAACAGTTAAACAGAGCATCTACAGCGCGAGGATGAAGAACGAGCCTCCTCCATTCAGCCTCTTTACTCTTACTCTTTACTTTACTCCTTTACTTTGGTGGAAATCCATCCATTAGCCGACATATTTAAGTGAAGTTTATTTATAAACTCATTTCTAGAAGATCACGTGCTTATGCTTGCTTGCAGCCGGCCCCACATTATTCAATTAATGATTGATAATCAGACACTTCCTAAGCCACTATAAACACCCTCAGTTCCATATGACAGTCATCTTCGTTTTGAAGAATCCCCCCTTCCACCCCTACTCCTCCTCCTTTTCTAGATGGGTGGCACGGTGGCCCAGTGGTTAGCACTGTTGCCTCACAGCAAGAACATCACTGGTTTTAGTCCTTACCAAGCCAGCCGATGTTTCTGTATGGAGTTTACACGTTCTCCCCGGGTTCCCCTGGTTTCCTCTCACCGTCCAAAAACATGCAGCTAAGTTAATTGACTAATCTAAATCAGCACCATAGACATGCTCCTAGTAAGTAGTCATCTCTTAAGAGCAATCACTATCTGTTCATTAGCTACTACAGCAGGGAAGTTCTTGAGATCTACCTGAGCTCAAACTCCCCTCTCGCTCTGCAAATGGGAGGGAGCCCCGGGCTCGAGGATGTCATGAGCTCAGGGCTCTCTCCCGGGACAGCATGCCAAACAAGCTTTATAATCAATCATCAGCTAAGCGTGAACTCTTTGAGTGTTTCAGTGGTTAAGAAATTATTCATAACCACTGAGCTTATTTGTTTTTTCCTGACAAAGCTCAGAATCAAAGATAACTCCTAGATTTTGTACTTGAGATTTAACATAAGGTGTTTTATCGTTTCCTGAGTCTAACGGTATTCAAGTGCAGTAACTGAATGATAAAAATAATTCAATAAAACTAATCGTAGTTATGGTCAAAAAATGGTACAATTTCTTATAGCGGAATGCTTTTAAAGTCATTATACAATGACAGGCATCATAAACGCATGCAAATGATAAATTATGATGCAAACTCAACATTGCATATCCTGTGATGTGGCTTTTGTGAATGAACACATTGCGATATCCTTGCTGAAACCATATATTGTGCAGCCCTAGTGTGGACATGTGTGAAACACTGTCAGTTTTAGGCTTCTCTGAAACACAATGATTTCAATTATTCTACTTTATTAGAGGCTGTGGAGATTTATGAGTTTAAGATATTTAAGCACAAAATAATATTTCTACTCTTCATGCATTTAATGTATGGGTCATTTTTTGTGTCGAATATGTTGAATATTTCAGTGCCACTTTATATTAAATGGCCTTAAGTAATTTCTTTGAGCTCTGCAGCATCTCCAGAGATCTACTTAGAAAGTAGATTTCACTGTGTGTGTGTGTGTGTGTGTGTGTGTATGTGTTTTTGTGACATATCAGGACACAAATCTGTATAATGACATGGGTATGAAAAAGCAAAAAGCAGGTGAAATATGAGGACATTGGTGACGTCCTCACTTCTCCAAAAGCTTCTAAATCCCACAGGATGAGTTTGTTCAGGGAGTAAAGCTGTACACTGTCTCCTGTGATGGTTGGGTTTAGGGGTAGGGTGGGGTGAGGCCAATATAATATACGCTTTGATCTGTATAAAATGAATGGAAACCTATGTAATGTACCCACTTTTCACAAAAACATACGTGTGTGTGTGTGTGCACGTGTGGCTGTGTGTGTAAATGATGCATTTGACGTCTGTGAAACGCTGTCAGCTTTAAGCTTCTCTGAAACACAGTGATTTCAGGAATTCTGCATTATTAGAGACTCTTGTTTGCAGTTCAGAAAACACAACTGAGCTTTTCGAGTGTAACATATCGAATGTTTTTAAAAAAGTAAGCCTAATCTAATCAAAAAATCGAATCATAATAAGGGTTCAACGCTTAGGATTTTTTCTACTGGCCTGATCGGGCCAGTGGTTCAGATTTTTATTTGCCCTGCCAAAATTTTCACTGGCCCCACCAAAAAAAAAATTGATAGCTATTTCTTAGCCACATACAGTATTTTAAATAATGTTTCAAAAGCCAAACACAATTGCAATACCTGTTTTATTCAGCATAACTTTTTTTAATACTGTCAATAAACTGACAAAAAAAAATACTATTGTGATGTAACTACATTTGATAGTGTGTGTGTACATACATATATATATATACACACACACACACACACATTTACGCTACCGGTCAAATGTTTTATTCAAAAGTTTTATTAATTTTTTCATGTTTTTTTTTTAAGGTAAATTATTCAGTTCATCACTGCGACATTTATTAAATATAAACAAATGTTAAATTGTTAAATATTTATCCCGAGCATGGATTCACATATGCTGAACGAACCGTATAGGGGGAGATGAGACGGATTCCAAAACAAACGTCTATGTGTGAAAGCACCCTAAGATTGTATTTGCACGCAATTGACAGAGAGTCGTAGCCAATTTTTGTGACAAGGCAGCACTGGCCCGATCGAGCCTGTAACCATTCTGTACACTGGCCCGAGCGTCTCGCACGCTGGCCCCGGGCCATTGGGCCATTGGGCAGTCCTTATTGTCGAGCCCTGATAATATTTTTATATTGCTTTAACTTATTTTGATAATCAAGTTTCAACTATATTTTTAGTGAGTTTGATTGATGTAAGGGCGGCACGATGGTTCAATGGTTAACACTGTGGCCTCACAGCAAGAAGGTCACTGGTTTGAGCCTCGGCTGGGTCAGTTGGTGTTTCTGTGTGGAGTTTGCATGTTCTCCCCGTGTTGGTGTGCGTTTCCTCTGGGTGCTCCGGTTTCCCCCACAAGTCCAAACACATGCGCTATAGGGAATTGATGAACTACATTGGCCGCAGTGCAGTGGTGGGCAAACGTTTTAGACCCGAGGGTCACATCAAGTTTTGCAAACCAAATGAAGGGCCACATGTCAAATCCTTCAAAAAATAACTTTTATTATAGTGGCAGTATGCATGGAGCATGTAATATCGGACAGAAACATGTCACATTAACACAAAACAGATTTTTTAATAGTTATTATTGAGTCAAATTTACAAGTCAAATTAATTTGCACTGCTTAGATTAATTTACTTATCATCATCATCATCATAAAACAATAAAATAATCCCTTATAAAATATAATAATAATGTAATAATGTAATAATTTTTACAGTGGAGAATAGAAAGGGTATTGTCTAATAGAAAAAAAATCTTATATTAACACATTAAAAATCATCAACCTCTTAAGGCCCGTGGTGTTTTTTACATGCATATTTTATTTCTCTTTGCTATTTTTGCTTATTGGAACCTAATTAGAATAAAAATCTAAGTATCATTTTTTGATATGATGTACTTTTAGAGAAAAATGATGTTCATATATGTGGATTCGTGGTCCCAATTTACATAAAACACCTTTTCCCAAATTTTCTTTATGCATATTTAACATAGAATTTTTTTTTAACTTGCTTTGACTATCAGAGAGTAAAAACAACATTTTTTCCCATTTTGGACAGTTTCCGTTGGACATTTCATATGCTGCAAAACAGTTGCAGGATGACACTGTATGTCTGAAACAAAATATAAAACATTCAATGTATTTTAAATAGCCACTTAAGAGTTAAAAGTGTGCTGTCCACGTATGTGGACACTAGGCCCCTAGGAGGATAAAGTTTACTATTCAGTCAAATTTATAAAAATCTAATTTGCACTGCTTTTAGAATATACAGATCAATCATCATAAAACTTGATGAAACCACAAATCTTTGATAAAAAAAAACTTTTTAAGTGGATGTATGCATAGAAAATATATTCTATGACAAAAATTAACACGCTTAACCAGCAATTATTATATAAATTGACTCAAACTCACAACAATCCATTTCATCCCATACTGGTTGCGCTAACTGTACCGCGTGCAATACTGCCATCAAATGGCGTTCACCTGCATCATTATTTACTAATTCTGAAATCAAACCGTTACTCAGAGCAGCATTTTAAAAACTCCCTCGCGGGCCGGATGAAAGTGTTCAGCGGGCCGCATATGGCCCACGGGCCGTAGTTTGCCCACCTCTGCCGTAGTGTATGAGTGTGTGTGCGAATGAGTGTGTATGGGTGTTTCCCAGTACTGGGTTGCAGCTGGAAGGGCATCAGCTGTGTAAAACATATACTGGATAAGTTGGTGGTTCATTCCGCTGTGGCGACCCCTGATAAATAAACAGACAAAGCCGAAAAGAAAATGAATGAAGGGCATCCGCTGTGTAAAACATATACTGGATAAGTTGACGGTTCATTCCGCTGTGGCGACCCCTGATAAATAAGGAAAATGAATGAATAATGAACTATTTAAAAATATATATAAAATTTGAATAAACATTTCATTAAGATAAAATAATCCAATTAATATATTAAATAATAAAATAAATACTGATTAAAAATAATGATTAGTACAAATAAGATATGATCATTTTCAAACAATCTGCTATGACTAGAAATAGCATATAAAAAAAAACTAAGAAACACCCATACACACTCATTCTCACACACACACTCTCATACACTACAGCCAATTTAGTTCATCAATGCCCCTATAGCGCATGTGTTTGGAGATTGATCAGTTGTTACAGTGTACTCATGATTGATTTATTACATGCGTGTTATTACATCTGTAACTCATTTCTGTAATTACGTTTATAATTAATCTGTTGACCCATCCCTTACACATTAACCCATTACTGGGCCTACAGGGAGTCTGTGTGCGCAGAAATCAACAGATGTGTGTTTGTATGCATGTACTATGTGTGTGTGTGTGTGTGTGTGTGTGTGTTTGTATGCATGTACTATATGTGTGTGTATGTGTGCATGTGTACATGTTTGTGTGTGTGCTTGTATGCATGTATTGTATGTGAGCCTGTATGCAAATGTGTGTGTGTGTGTGCATGTGTATGTGTATGTGTGTGTATGCTTGCATATATGTGAATGCATATGTGTGTATGCACACGCTTGTGTGTGTATACGTGTATGCATGTTTGTGTGTATTTGTATGCATGTACTGTATGTGTGTGTGTGCATGCATCTGTGTGCATGCCTGCACAGGTGTTTGTGTATGCATGTATACATATTTGTGTGTGTATGCATATGTGTGTGCGTATGCATGAGTGTGTTTTTTCACATGTTTTTCATGTGCGTGAATGCATGTTTGTGTGTGTTTGTGTGTGTGTTTGCATGCACGTATACTGTATGTGTATGCATATGTGTGTATGCATGTATGTGTGTTTGTGCATGTATGCATATATGTGTGTGTGTGTGCTCATGTATGTGTGTGTGTGTGTGTTTGCATGTATGTGTGTATGCATGTATATGTGTGTATGCATATTTGTGTATGCATGTTTGTATGTGTATATGCATATGTGTGTGTATGCATTCATGTGTGTGTGTGTGCATATGCTTGTGTATCTCTAATGAAACACCACAAACCAAACTATTCTCAGCCTTAAACTGAACTTCAAGTTTCACCATTTATCCTCCTCCTGCTCCGCGTTTCCCATCTCCTCCTCAATAGCTCCTCCAGAATCGCTCCATGCTCAAAGTTTCCTCCTCAATCAGGCCTTCATTAATTTTCCACCTCCATCTTTGAGCGCTCCTGCTTGTGCTTCAGGAGAGTAATGGAGCAGAAAAGCAAACAGAAAGCACAACAAGCGCTGAATGAATGGCCAAAGCGCCGCTGCCAGACTCAAAGGCTGCTTCTCTGAGGGTCCGCGCTGCAGGGGCCCCGCAGGACATGCTAATTAATGGCCCCGCTCTCGGGCCCCTGCACCAGCCTGAGATGCAGTGTAATGAAGGGATTAAGTGGCTGTATTAAGGCCTATTTAACCTCCAGCACTTGCCCTGTTTCAATACGTATTAAAGCGCTCTTTAAATGGAGTGGTCGTCTCAATTAAGACACACAAAGACTTAACGCGCAGAACCAGTTCAGGGGGGTTTCGCATCTGCCCAAAGCACACACTCAACAAGAGAAAAGAGAGCTTTTATAGATCTGCGTACGTGTGTGTGTGTGTGTGTGTACTGCCTATTAAACAACCGTTAAACTCCAATACTAGTTAGTGCTCATAATAATAATAATAATAATAATAATAATAATTAGATATTATGTGCATATTATTATTATTATTATTATTATTATTATTATTATTATTATTATTCATTCATTAATTTTCCTTCAGCTTAGTCCCTTTGTTCATCAGAGGTCGCCACAGGGGAATGAACCGTCAACTATTCCAGCATATGTTTTTTACGGCGGAGGCCCTTCCAGCTGCAACCCAGTACTGGAAAACACCCACACACACTCAATAGCACACACACTCATACACTACGGCCAATTTAGTTGATCAATTCCCCTATAGCGCATGTGTTTGGACTGTGGGGGAAACCGGAGCACCCGGAGGAAACCCACACCAACACGAGGAGAACATGCAAACTCCACACATACTAGTAATACAAATGATGATAATAATATTGTTGTTATTATTATGTGCATGTTATTATTGTTGTTGTACACTTTCAGTATTTTTATTTTTTAATTTCAACTAATCATGTGTGTATTTTATTTAATTATTAATAAAAAATAAAATGCATCTAAAAAATTCATCCTCAGAAGCAAAAAAATAGAGTAGATTTAATTTGGTTATAAGTTCCCTAAAATAAAATAAAATAAAATAAAATAAAATTAAATTAAATTAAATTAAAAAAAAAATTATAAAATAAAATAAAACAAAACAAAAACAATAAAATAAAATAAAATAAAATTTAATTAAATTAAATTAAATTAAATTAAATTAAGTTAAATTAAATTAAATTAAATTAAAATAAAATAAATAAAAAAAACAAAAAACAAAAAAAACAATAAAATAAATAAATAAAAAAAACAAAAAAACAATAAAATAAAATAAAATAAACAAAAAACAAATCAATAAAATAAATTATAAAATAAAAAATAAAATAAAACAAACAAAAAAACTATAAACAAAACAAAACAATAAATAAAATAAAATAAAATAAAATAAAAAAGGGCCTGCTGGGTCAGTTGGTGTTTCTGTGTGGAGTTTGCATGTTCTCCCCGTGTTGGTGTGGGTTTCCTCCGGGTGCTCCGGTTTCCCCCACAGTCCAAACACATGCGCTATAGGGGAATTGATGAACTAAATTGGCCGTAGTGTATGAGTGTGTGCGAATGAGTGTTTCCCAGTACTGGGTTGCAGCTGGAAGGGCATCTGCTGTCAAAATACTTTGTTTTCGTCAAAATATCAGTTCATTCCGCTATGGCAACCTCTGATAAATAAGGGACTAAGCCGAAGGAAAATGAATGAAAATTTAATTTAATTTAATTTAATTTAATTTAATTTAATTTAATTTAATTTAATTTAATTTAATTTATGAGCATGTTACCAAATTTAAAAGGGATCAAAACACAATTAATTTGAAGAGTATCCCAATAATCTTTAAGAAAGAAACAGCAGAATTATACACACAATAAGAAACATGTACAACAACACGTTTTCCTAATTAAATTCCCCAAATTAATCAAATACAAAAACATATTGCTATTTGCTAGATTGTATACAACTTTTGTATTGTATTTAAGGTGTTCCTCATCTATTTCCTATAGTTTTTTTGATTGCACACCAGTGCAACATAATTGAATTCAGCATTGCATCACTCTATGATATTTTGAATGTGGTGCTGTAACTCACTCTGTGTTTAAAGGGCACCTATTATGCAAACATCACTTTTATAATGTGTTCAAGACCAGTTGTGAGTCAGCAGTGTGTGAATTTCATCTCTAATAGTGAACATGAATTAATTGTATTTTTAATAATCACACTTGATAAAAGACACACTTTGATTGACATTCTCTCTTTGTACGTGTCATCAGAGGGGGAAAGCCCCGCCCACTAGTGCCTATCTCTTTCCCTCATTAGCATAAACAGCAGCCCTGAGTGAGAAGCAGCCGTCTGTCCATTAGCCATTAGAGTGTTTGAGCTGCTGAAGATAATGTCAGCATAGACTAAGAGGATTATAGATGTGAAGTTTTAGATGAACAGGAGCGACATAGACTGACAGAAGCATGAAGCACCACATGCACACCTTTGTACCACAGATAACACCAGTCCTGTTTTACATCCGTTATTATGGTGATGCACAGGTGTTCATAGCTCCGCCTCCTTTTTAAAAGTGCACGGTCTCATTTGCATTTAAAGCGACAGTCACCCAAACGCCACAATTAGGGTCACAGCCCACAAGGGGCAATTATAAAACATTATCTGTGTGGTATTGTGAGCTCAAACACTCTAGAGTCATCGGAGACTTACTTTACATCTTGTAAAGACGTGTATAATAGGTCACACTTTAAAGTGCTGCAGTTGTTTGGTTGTGCAAACGTTGTCTGGACGTTGACTCTGATCATTTGGGATGTCTTGTGTGTTTATCTCTCTTTCTCTCTCTCTCTCTCTTCACCCCCCCCCCCCCCCCCCCTCCCTCGATCACTCCTCTCACTTTCTCTCGCTGTATATTTTAGCACTTTCTCTTAAGACTCGACTCGCTTTAACAAACACGGCCAAAAACCCAGACGAGTGGCGCGCACAGAAAAATCTCTCTCTCCGCAGCTCCGAGCAGGCGGCCTGGAAGACACTCTCTTATCAGAGGAATTTCGCGCTGTATTTTTAATATGTATCTTTTAACACCTGTAAATGTCGTGTGTGATATTCCGGGTAACGAGTGTGTTTGTGCGCGTATGCATGCATGCGTGTGTGTGTGTGTGTGTGTGTGTATGGTAATGAATCCTCAAAGGGGGAAGTCTGTGTATGCATAAATGCATCATGGAAAGGCAGACTCGCTCTATACGTGTCAGAAGCAGAAAGACATGTTTAGACAGACTCGTTAGTCTTATTAATTAACTTTCTATTGAGAAATCCAGCCTCGCACAGAGTTTCAGCGACGCCTGTGACATCTTGAAGGCTCTCTGTGCATGATTTCTCTTCTTGATGAATAATTATCAGTGAGTAAACGGGTCATTCTGAGGGAATCCAGAATTTCCTGCCAAAACATTTCTGATGCTTTTAATGTTTTTATTCAAAGCAAGTTGTGTTGAAGCTGGACATTTGAGCCAAACTCATGAGCATCATGCACTAAACACATAAGCAAACCATCTAGATATACAGTTGAAGTCAGAATTATTCGCCCCCTTTGATTTTTCTCTTTATTTAATATTTCCCAAATGATGTTTAACAGAGCAAGGACATTTTCACAGTATGTCTGATAATATTTTTTCTTCTGGAGAAAGTCTTATTTGTTTTATTTCGGCTAGAATAAAAGCAGTTTTTAATTTTTTTAAAATCCATTTTAAGGTCAATATTATTAGCCCCTTTAAGCTATTTTTTCCCCCGATAGTCTACAGAACAAACCATCATTATACAATAACTTGCCTAATTACCCTAACCTGCCTAGTTAACCTAGTTAAGCCTTTAAATGTCACTTTAAGCTGTATAGAAGTGTCTTGAAAAATATCTAGTCTGATATTATTTACTGTCATCATGACAAAGAGAAAATAAATCAGTTATTAGAGATGAGTTATTAAAACTATTATGATCAGAAATGTGTTGAGAAAATCTGCTCTCCGTTAAACAGAAATTGGGGGAAAAAATAAACAGGGGGGCGAATAATTCTGACTTCAACTGTATATCCTTCATAATTTTATTGTTTATTTTATTTTTCACTTATTTAAATGTCCTGTTCTTGTGTTGCTACACTCTCAGAAATAAAGGGACACAGTCTGTCACTGGGGTGGTAGCTTTTCAAAAGGTACACTTTTGTGCCATACTGGTGGACATTAGTACCTTTAGGGTACACATTTGTACCTTTAAGTTACTGTAAAGTACACATTTGTAATTTTTAGGTATTAATATGTAACTTTTAAGGACCTGTTTGGAACAAAAATGTACCTTTTGAAAAGGTTCTGCCCCAGTGACAGATTTTGTACCATTATTTTTGAGTGTATGTACAGTATGTATGTATGTATGTAAGCATGTACAGTTGAAGTCAGAATTATTAGCCCCCCCTGTTTATTTTTTTCCCCAATTTCTGTTTAACGGAGAGAAGATTTTCTTAACACATTTCTAATCATAATAATTTTAATAACTCATCTCTAATAACTGATTTATTTTCTCTTCGTCATGATGACAGTAAATAATATTAGACTAGATATTCTTCAAGACACTTCTATACAGCTTAAAGTGACATTTAAAGGCTTAACTAGGTTAATTAGGGTAAAGTTAGGGTAATTAGGCAAGTTATTGTATAACGATGGTTTGTTCTGTAGACTATCGGAAAAAAAAATAGCTTAAAGGGGCTAATAATATTGTCCTTAAAATGGTGTTTAAAAAATTAAAAACTGCTTTTATTCTAGCCGAAATAAAACAAATAAGACTTTCTCCAGAAGAAAAAATATTATCAGACATACTGTGAAAATTTTCTTGCTCTGTTAAACATCATTTGGGAAATAAAAAAAAAAATAAAAAAATCAAAGGGGGGCGAATAATTCTGACTTCAACTGTATGTATGTATGTAAGTATGTATGTATGTTTGTATGTATGTACTCTGAGCTCCTGAAAAGCACAATAAATTCCTTGTGTGTTTGGGTAAACTTGACAAATTAAGCTCTTTCTGATTCTGATTGTGATTTGAGCTGGAGAAATGTGCTTTTTAAATAAATAAAATGCATTGTCAGAATTTTTCTTTCATGCTAAATATCATATTTAGTATTCCATGAAGATAATTTTATAATTATTTAATTATATAAGGTTACTTAATTGACTACCATACAGTAAATATATCCAAATTAAATTTTTTTTTGTGATATGGACTGCTAAGAACTTAATTTGAACAACTTTAATGGGGATTTTCCTCAATATTTAGATTTATTTTACTTAATTTGTATTTTGAACAGTGATTTTCTCAATGTTGTTTTTTGCTTGGATTTTGGAGGATTTTAATATTTATTTTACTTAATTAAAATTTAAAAATGTGATTTTATCAATACTTAAATTTTCTTTCTGTTTAATTAGAGTTTTGAAAGCTGATTTCCTCAATATTTAACCTAAAATATATTTTTGCTTAATTTAAATTTTGAAAGCTGATTTCCTCAATATTTAAATTTATTTTTTGCTTAATTTAAATTTTGAAAGATGATTTCCTCAATATTTAAATTTATTTTTGCTTAATTTAAATTTTTAAAGCTGATTTCCTCAATATTTAAATTTATTTTTGCTTAATTTAAATTTTGAAAGCTGATTTCCTCAATATTTAAATTTATTTTTGCTTAATTTAAATTTTGAAAGCTGATTTCCTCAATATTTAAATTTATTTTTGCTTAATTTAAATTTTGAAAGCTGATTTGCTCAATATTTAAATTTATTTTTGCTTAATTTAAATTATTTTTTAATTTTACTTCATTTTAAATTTAACAGATGTTTTCCTCAAATTTAGATTTTATTAACTTTCAGATTGCAGATTTTCAGATAATTGTGTCTTGGCTAAATATAGAAAGAGTATTTATTTATTTTTTAGATAATGCATAAACATCAATTGTAAAAGAAACTAAGATTTATGAATTTGTGGATTCATATTTTACATTTGATCTATTTATGCATCCATGAGAGTCATACTTTAGTAAAGTAAACACATTATTCTTCTGTCTGAGCTACAGGATTTTGTTTTCTTCAGAAACTTTATAAAGTGTGTTTGTGGATTTGTGCATGTAGACGTGTGTTTTAATGTGTGTATGTGTATATATTGCACGTGTGTATGCATGTGTGTGTGTGTGTGTGTATAAGATGTTACACTATATTGCATGTGTGTATGCCTGTGTATGTGTGTGTATGTTTGAGATGTTACAGCATACTACACATGTATGCGTGTGTGTGTGTGTGTGTGTGTGTGTGTTTGTGTGTGTGTATGTGTGTGTGTATGTGTGTGCATGTATGGGTGTGCGTGCATGTGTTATGTATGTGTGTGTGTGTAAGCATGTGTGTACGCATGTGTATGCATGCATGTGTTTATGTGTATGTGTGGTGTGTATTGATGTGTTTATACATGTGTGCGTGCGCAGGCGCCTTCAGACACTGTAAGAACAGAGTAATTAAGGTTCCCCGTGATAACGAGTTCAACTCGTTACAGAAACACATCCAGTGTTAGACGCTGCCCGAAACCAGCCCAATTATTCAGCAGAGCCGCTTCATGTGCCACACACACACACACTAATATCCGCATTCACTAATGTGCCATTGGATTGTCTGACATGTAAATTATTGCACGGAAACAAAATGTGTAGCGATTTACACGCAGAAATTGTTGAATATTTCACAATTAATTAAAGAAATGCAAGAAATACATTCTAATAATGTTTTAAGTATTTTAATTGACAGAAAAATCGTTTCAATTAAACTGAATTTGTTTGTTTAGAAATGATCAAAATGTTTAAAAAATAATAAAGTTTAATGTTTGATTAAGTACAATAAACAGCCTCTTTAGGCGATGTTGAGTAGAAATGTGCACATCATTGGTGATGCTTTAGGTTTGTTTATCACACTGTAAACGGCAGATGCATCTGTATAATGTGTTTTATACACAGTGTTGGGGAGTAACGGAATACATGTACCGGCGGTACGTATTTAGAATACTATTCTTGAGTAACTGTATTCCGTTACAGTTACTATTTTTAAACAGGGTATTTAGAATACAGTTACTTTCCTAATACCATTGGAATACTTCGGGCGATGCGTGTCTGGCCCATATTAATATTACTAAATTGCCGCCGAAACCATAGAAACAGAAGCTACACTCCCGACTGGAGTATGGAGATGGGGGCGTGCGAACCCGCGAACTGTAGAGCGGGGAGGTTGCGCGTAAACCATAGGCGCAAACTTAAGAGCACGAGCACATGCACCAGGTTACAAGCCGGACTGTACCAAAGTGCTGCGAACTGAAGAGCAGGGAGGGGGGGCGCGCGAACTGTAGATCGGGGAGGTTGCGAGCAAACTGAAGACCACGCGCACATGCACCAGGTTTCAGGCCAGACTGAACCAAAGTGCTGAGGGGGGTGGAATTCCGGGAGTTTTCTGGGAGACAGAACAATACGGGAGATGGGTCGGAAATACGGGAGACTCCCGGGAAAAACGGGAGTGTTGGCAGGTATGCTCAAAGCCCTCTTCATCAAGTACAACACTACATTGCCATCAAGTGCTCCTGTGACTCTTCAGCCAGGGAGGACTTATTTTTACTCCTCATCGCAACAGAATGACAGATAAGCACTTCGAAATGTCTCTATTGCTGCGCTACAACCGCCTTTACTTGTCTGTTGATTAGGAAAGCATAGGTAGTGTTACGGTCCGTTGCAGGGTTCAGAGGGGGAAAAACAAAGATCGGATCCAAACACAGCATTTAGGATTTAATGAAAAACAAAACAGGAACACTAAAACAGGGCAACACAAACCAGGAACAACCGGACATCATATGAGTAACGCAAAATACAACAGACAATGAGAGGGGCACACAAACTGAAATATATAGTCCTGATAATGAGTGTCAAATGAGCCGCAGCTGTGAATGTGAATGTGTGTGTGTGTGTGTGTGTGTGTGTGTGTGTGTGTGTGTGTGTGTGTGTGTGTGTGTGGCATGACTGAATATGTACTCCATGTGAGGCAGGATTTGTAGTTAAGTGAATGTGAGTCTGTATACCAGCGATCTCTGGTTGAAGCTCGCTGGTGACCATGATAAGTAGTTAGGTACTGTACATAGGTGGCTACTGGCTAATATGTTTGACTTAAAACAAAACTTGTTCATTTTGATGTTTACATTTTTATAAAGCAAACACATTTTGCATTCTTCTAATTTTTGCAATATTATTCTTAGGTGAGAAGTTTTCATAATAGAAATTAAAATGTTGGCTAGAACCTGTTACAATACCTTGGTTTTACATAAATTATTTTGAAGTTTTTCTTTTCTTATACCTGATATTTTTTCTGTGCAGACTGTGAAATACAAAGGGTAAGCAAAATGAATATTATATACATATATTGTATATTACAGATAGTAATGCTGTCTATGTTCAAGCACTTTTTATCTTTATTACAGAAACAGAAATTGAATTTGTTCACACTTTGATAAATAAACATTATTCAATAAACATAATTATATTGCTTTATTTATTTTTCCCTGTCAGTCAATAATGTTTAGCATTAGAGGCCCTTTTCTTGCAGAAATTGCTACCAACGCATAGTGTGACACTTTAATAGACTTGAAGGCTGTTTTCAAGGGGAAGTATTCCAAGCATTCCAAGTATTTAGAATACAGTACCAGGATTAAGCAAAGTAACGGAATACGTTACAAAATACATTTTAAAGCAGGTATTCTGTATTCTGTAACTAAATACATTTACAAAGTATTCTCCCCAACACTGTATATACATAATCAAATATATTCATGTTGATGCATATGAAAATCCACAACTGTGTATAATGCATGCTATCAAAATAATATTTTAGCATGTATTTATGAACATATACATATATCACAGTACATAACAAAGAATTAAATATTTGTTTGCATATAAAATAATATAATATGTGGAAAAATATATAAATAAAATGTGTCATGAGAAAAATACTATACATTCAACAACCAAATAAATACTATATAATAACCATAAATGTAATGATGATTATAAAAACAACAGCAAGAACAACAACAATAATAATAATAATAATAATAACAATAATGATAACTAAAGAAAAAGACAAACACAGCAAAATGACTAAAACCTGAAGTAACATTAAAATAAAAATATGCACATGACAAAAAAACTAATTCAGAAGATTAAATGAAGAAAAATGTAAATAAAATAAATGAGTATTAAATGAAAATACTTTGTACTAAAATAACCAAACATAAAAATTATGATGAATAAATAAATAAATAAATAAATCAGTGAATAAATAAATAAATAAGTGAGTAAATGAATAAATGAATACATAAATAAGTAATTAAATGAATGAGTGAATAAACAAAAATAAACAAGTGAATAAATGAATGAGTAAATAAATAAATGAATGAATGGGTGAATAAGTGAATGAGTGAATAAATAAAGTTAATAAATGAATGAATGAATAAATAAATAATTGAATAAATGAAGGAGTGACTAAATTAATAAATAAGTGAATAAATGAATGAATGAATAAATACATAATTGAATAAACGAAGGAGTGACTAAATTAATAAATAAG
>LR812537.1:1255719-1268219 GCA_903798195.1 Danio kyathit
AACTGACTAATGGCGTACTCACACAATGCTATCTGAACCGTGCCCAGGCCCGTTTCCCGGATCGTTTGAGAAGTGTGAGTGCTCTGAATCGGGCTCAGGCGCAGTTCACTTGGCCGGCCCTGGCCCGGTTGGAAGAGGTGGGCCTGAGCGCGGTTCACTTGGGCTTTGGCGCGGTATGCTTGCAGTGTGAGTGCAAAGCGTGCCTGAGCCCGAAAGTGAAAGCGAGACGTAACTTTAAAGGGACTGTTTGATATAGATTAATTAATCATTCGTACTGTTCAATGAACGCAAACTGTCGTAGTTTATTAAAGACGCAAACCCCTCACTGCACGACAGCTGCACCTTCAGCAAACCTCCTAACTCCTGCAGCACGAGGACTTTATGATTGCTTATGAGTGTCAAAAGTAGCTGATCTGTTCGGCGAAATATTTGACTGCATGTCACCGCATATCAAACGACTAAAACGAAATAACTGAAGAAATCTCCACTGTGCTGAGCGAGAGCGCTTACTGAACAGCGCATCATCGATGACGTAAGCGTGCTCAGGCCCGAATGTAATGTGAGTGCGGGCCGTCGGGGGAGATGGGAGGGGGACAAGCGTGCTTCGGCCCAGTTCAAGGCAACTGTACAGTGTGAGTACGCTCTAAGCCTCAGTATCTTATTATATTTAATTTAGGGACTATGCTCATTCATTTAATATATTTAATTTGTATTGGTTTGTTTCTTTTCTTTCATTATTAAGGTTGTTGAGAACATGTTCATTAATGTAACTTAATTATATTTCATTTAATCTTTCTTTATTTCTTTCTTTTGTTAATGGGAACATGCTCATTTATTTTTTTATATTTTTTTCTTTTTTGTTTCTCTCTTTGTTTGTTTATTTTTTTATTTAATTTATTGATTAATAATAAAAAATCATGTTTGATGTTTTTAATTTTGTAAACAGGCTCATTCATTTAATTATTGATTAATTTTATTCAATTTTATTTTATTTTCGATTATTCATTTTCCTTTGGCTTGGTTCCTTATTTTTTAGAGGTTGCCACAGCGGAATGAACCGCCAACTATTCCAGCATATGTTTTACGCAGTGCATGCCCTTCCAGTCGCAACCCAGTACACCCATACACACTCATTCACATGCAAACTCCACACAGAAATGCCAACTGGCCCAGCCTGGACTCGAACCAGTGTCCTTCTTGCTGTGAGGCGATTAAAGTAAATTTGTTAATATAATTAAATTATATTTGGTTTATTCTTTCTTTCTTTCTTTCTTTCTTTCTTTTAATTAATATAATTGGTTAATATATATATAATTATTTTATTTTATTTTTTATATATTTTTTATTTTATTTTTTAATTTTTAAAATGTAAATTAATTTATTTTTTAAATTTTTTAAATGTAATTAATTTATTTTATTTTATTTTTAATTAAATTAAATTAAATTTTATTTTATTTTATTTTATTTATTTATTTGTTTATTTTATTTTGTAATCTTTTAATTAAATTTATTTTTATTTTTATTTTATTTTATTTTATTTTTTTTTTTTTATGTAATTTAATTTATTTTTTTTATTTATTTTTTATTTTATTTTTTAAATGTAATTAATTTATTTTATTTTATTTTATTTTTAATTAAATTAAATTTTATTTTATTTATTTATTTGTTTATTTTATTTTGTAATTTTTAAATTTATTTTTATTTTATTTTATTTTATTTTATTTTATTCTTTCCAGCTCTTCATCCAGGGCCAGCATCAGTCTTACAGCTGGATCTGTCACAGTCAATATTTAGCGTGCGCATGGAAATGTGTGTTTAGCTGTGAAAACAGTTTCAGCAGCACCACAGAGCAGCGCAGCCGATCTGATCTCGCTGTTTCTCATCTCTCCGTCTCACACACACACACACATGCACACACACAGACACAGATACACAGGTGAGTGTGATCACAATAACTCTTCAAGAGCAGCATCAGGACCGCAGCATCACTCCTCTTTCTGGAGCGTGCACAAAGGTTAGAGCGATCAGACGACATCAGAGTTTACACACTGTCAGCTGAACACACACACACACACACACACACACACACACACACACACCCCATACACACACACACTCGCTGCGGCTCCAGATTATAACCTTCATTCCTGCTGGAGGAGTCTTCTTGCAGGGTCAGATAATACTAACATGAGAGATGGAAACACACACACACACACACACACACATGCATGCACACATACACAGATACTCTAGCACACACAAATACACTTGTAAAGACATGCAAACACACTCATTTACACATATGCACACACAAACCACCTGTATACACACTCACAAACACATGCATACACACACATGCACACATATGCACACGCTCACAGACACACACACTAAAACACGTGCACTTACACACATACACACTCATGTATACACACATGCACACACTCACAGACACAGGCACTTACACACATGCATACTTTTACATATGCACTCACACAAATGTACACACACACACAAAACACACACAAAACTACACTAGCAAACACATGCACACACTCATACATGAATTTATACACATTAACACACATGCATTGCACACACACAAACACGCATGCATACATGGACACCCTCACAGACACACACACACACACACACACACACACAATAACACACATATATACAGTATGCGCTCACAATGCACACAGACATAAACATGCACACACACTCAGAGACACATACAAACATGAACACATACTCACACACTCACATATGCATGCACACACACACACACACCTCCTGTGTAAGGTGTGTCCATCCCGCTGTGGGTCACTCATCTGTGCAGGCAGCAGATGCTCTCATCACATTGTCCACCTGTAACACACACACAAACACAAACACATGCATTATGGTTTCTAAATAAACCTCACTGTAACACACACATATCACAGAAAGTCAACAGAACCATGTCTGTGCCTGACCTTTAACCCCTCAAGTGCATTTTATTTGACCTTTGACCTCACTTCACACGACTGATATAGCTTTTAGCAGCTCTGAGAGACGTGACGATGACGAGCTGAGTTTCACTCTCGCACGCATCACGCTGGATTTTGTGTGTGTGTGTGTTTTCTCAGTGTGACACCAGACTGTTGCTAGTCTTTTGAATGGTTGCTAGGGTAGTGTGGATGGTTGTTAGGGTGTTGCTAGCATGATTTGGGTGTTTTTTTCGCTGTCATTTTGGGTGTTTGTTATGAAGTTAGTGGTTGCTAGGGTGTTGCTAGTGTGTTTTGAGTGGTTGCTAGGGTTGTTCGGGTGGTTGTTAGGGTGTTGCTAGAATGATTTGGGTGTTTTTTCGCTGTCATTTTGGTTGTTTGTTATGAAGTGAGTGGTTGCTAGGGTGTTGCTAGTGTGTTTTGAGTGGTTGCTAGGGTTGTTTGGATGGTTGTTAGGGTGTTGCTATAATGATTTGGGTGTTTTGTTTTTTTTCACTGTTATTTGGGGTGTTTGCTATGATGTGAGTGGTTGCTAGGGTGTTGCTAGTGTTTTGAGTGGTTGCTAGGGTAGTGTGGATGGTTGTTAGTGTTGCTAGAATGATTTGGGAGGTTTTTTCACTGTTATTTTGGGTGTTTGCTATGATGTGAGTGTTTGCTAGGATGTTGCTAGTGTGTTTTGAGTGGTTGCTAGGGTAGTGTGGATGGTTTTTATGGTGTTGCTAGATTGATTTGGGTGCTTTTTCACTGTTATTTTGGGTGTTTGCTATGATGTGAGTGGTTGCTAGGGTGTTGCTAGTGTGTTTTGAGTGGTTGCTAGGGTAGTGTGGATGGTTGTTACGGTGTTGCTAGAATGATTTGGGTGTTTTTTCACTGTGTTTTTGGGTGTTTGCTATGATGTGATTGGTTGCTAGGGTGTTGCTAGTGTGTTTTGAGTGGTTGCTAGGGTTGTTCGAATGGTTGTTAGGATGTTGCTAGAATGATTTGGGTGTTTTTTACTGTTATTTTGGGTGCTTGCTAAGATGTGAGTGGTTGCTAGGGTGTTGCTGGAATGATTTGGGTGTTTGAAGGGGTTGCTCTGTTATTTGGGGTGTTTGCTATGATGTGAGTGGTTGCTAGGGTGTTGCTAGGATGTTTTGGGGTTGCTAGGTTTTTTAAGTGGTTGACAAGTTATTTTGGTTGCTTGCTATGAAGCAGATGGTTACAAGGGTGTACTTGGTAGTTGTTAAGGTGTTGCTAGGCTGTTTCTAGGATTGTTTAAATGGTTGCTAGGCTTTTTGGTGGTTGGGGGATTACAAGGGTGTTCCTGGTGGTTATCAGAGTGTTGCAAGGATATACTTGGAAGTTGCTAAGGTGTTATGAGTAGGTAGTTACTAGGGTGGTCCTGTAGTTGTTAGGGTATTGATAGTATGCATTTGAGTTATTTATTTGGTGTTCTAGGTGGAACATTTACTTTCTTTGGCTTGTAGAAGATTGTTTTGGCTGGTAGGGTGTGTAAATTTACTCAGGTTGTCTGTTGCTAACAGGGTATCTTAATTTCAGTAGTTTTAATATTATTAAATAATGCAAAAGTGTTTGTATAATTTAATTACAATGTAGTTTGTAGAGTATATATTATATTATATTATATTATATTATATTATATTATATTATACTAATATTATATTATACTATATTTTATTATATTATATTATATTATATTATATTATATTATGTTATATCATACTAGTATTACATTATATTATGTTATATTATATTACATTATATTATATTATATTATTTTATATTATATTATATCATACTAATTTTATATTATATTATATTATATTATATTATATTATATTATATTATATTATGTTATATTATACTAATATTATATTATATTATATTATAACATACTAATATTATATTATATTATATTATATTATAATTTATTAGATTGTATTAGATTATATTAGATTATGTTAGATTATGTAATATTATAATTTATTATATTATATTATATTATATTATATTATATTATAATTTATTATATTATATTATATTATATTATATTATAATTTATTATATTATATTATATTATAATTTATTATATTATATTATTTTATATTATATTATATTATAATTTATTATATTATATTATATTATATTATATTATATTATATTATAATTTATTATATTATATTATATTATTTTATATTATATCATACTAATATTATATTATATTATATTATATTATATTATATTATATTATATTATATTATATTATATTATATTTTATTATATTATGTTATATCATACTAATATTATATTATATTATATTATATTATATTTTATTATATTATATTATATTATATTATATTATATTATATTATGTTATATCATACTAATATTATATTATATTATATTATATTATATTATATTATATTATATTATACTAATATTATATTATACTATATTTTATTATATTATATTATATTATATTATATTATATTATATTATATTATATTATATTATATTATATTATATTATATTATATTATACTAGTATTACATTATATTATGTAATATTATATTATATTATTTTATATTATATTATATCATACTAATTTTATATTATATTATATTATATTATATTATATTATATTATATTATATTATGCTATATTTCATTATGTTCTAAAAGATATATATATATATATAATTTTGTTTTTATTTTTATTCTACAAAATTCTGCACAGAAATAGCAAAAAATCTGCAGATTCTGTCTGGCCCTAATATTATTAATAAACTACTCTTTTAATAAATTGCTCTTTTCATTTATTTATTTATTTATTATAAATAACCTACCCAACACTACTTAAGTAATCTAGCTGGTTGCTAGCTTCTTTATGTGGTCTGTGTTTTCTAGGGTAACCTGAGTGGGTTGCTAGAACACACAAACTGCACTATTAAACAAGTTTAAAATGATGTAAGCAGGGTAAATGTTTAGGAGGTCATTCGATGGTGGTCATATTTTCAGAGTTTGCAGCATCTCTCTCTGATCTGGCGCAGGTCAGTGCCCTACAGAGATGCATATGATTAGCTGGACCATTGGGCAGCTTGGCCAAGGTGCCACCCTGTGCCTTCGGCTGGCATCGACAGGGCAAGGGCAAGGGCGAAGGATCCGTGCCAACCTGAAGCTGGAGCTGGCATCATGCCTGGCCGAGCCCAGCGGCCGCCCGTGTGCCTGATATTGTTGCATTTGTGTGTGTGTGTGTCGGAGGATTGAGCGCGCAGCAGATTGAGCAGAAATCAGGATTCTGAAGCGCCAGAGATTCACAGATATGTGTTTTATTTGTCACACCGAGGCTGACAGACGTGTTTACATCTATTTAAAGCGCAGGCAGACAGACCTGCAGCACTGCAGAATCAAGCCATGCGCGGCCTTTACCACAGTAAGAGGCTTTCTGAAGTTTTAGGTTCAGGTTAACCATCAGGAAATCAGTGTAGCGCTGACTGCTGCTGCTGTGAAACGACAGAGAAAACATGTATCGATGATAATTATTTACTGTGATTTTCTTATAGTAGTTTTTTATTTTGCATACAAACACACACACACACACACACACACACACACACACACACGCACATATCTCGTAATGTGACTCATCCAGTAAGCTTTTAAAACCAGCACTGTTTAATATAATGCACTTTATGAACATTTATTTTTCGTTATTATTAATAAGAAACATTTTGGATCATTCATTTTCCTTCGGCTTAGTCTCTATTTCAGAAGTCGCCACAGTGGAATGAACCGCCAACT
Organism: Danio kyathit; assembly: GCA_903798195.1. Taxonomy (NCBI): domain Eukaryota; kingdom Metazoa; phylum Chordata; class Actinopteri; order Cypriniformes; family Danionidae; genus Danio; species Danio kyathit. The sequence goes on from LR812537.1 coordinate 1,262,510, forward strand.
ATTCCAGTTTTACGCAGCGGATGCCCTTACAGCTGCAACCCAGTACTGGGAAACACCCATACACACTCATTCACACTTATACACTACGGCCAATTTAGTTGATCAGTTCCCCTATAGCGCATGTGTTTGGACTGTGGGGGAAACCGGAGCAGCCAGAGGAAACCCACACCAACACGGGGAGAACATGCAAACTCCATACAGAAATGCCAAAAGCTTGTGCGAGCAAGATTTCCTAAGCCTACAAATCTGACTCAGTTACACCAATTCTGTCAGGAGGAATGGGTCAAAATTCCTGCAAACTATTGTGAGAAGCTTGTGGAAGGAGACCCAAAACATTTGACCAAAGTTATACAGTTTAAAAGCAAAGCTAAAAAAATACCAAGGAAATTAGGGCTGTGCAAAAACATCGATACATCTAACTATCGCGATAGTTTTTTTTACGATAGTGTATCGATAGTCCAACCTCAAGTAACGATTCAAGTTGTGCCAAATGACCTCCTCCTCCGCTCCTGTAGATGTCACTAACGATCAACAAAACGCCAAGTAGTATGGTGTCAGAAGTAAGCAAGAGTGATCATGGCATAAAATATAAAGGTGCCTCCAGCTTTTAGAGCTGACGTGTGGCTGCACTTTGGTTTTAACGCTATTAGGGCCGATGGCCTATAGACATCATGATGCTGAGGCGGCATCACCGATCCTCCGCACCGCCCCCGTAGCAAACCCGCTCGTGAAAAACACACACTCAGGCCCTGTTTACACTGATACAGCTTAGTTTAAAATGGCATTTCAGAACGAAAATTATCCACATCCACACTGGCGTTTCATCTGGCATTTCTGAACAGCCCTCCGTCTGCTGAAAACGCACATCACATGACCACACACACACACAGACACAGACACACACACACACTGTCATGCGCTCGTCTGAGCTCCAGAGAACAGTGTACGGACTGTATATTTTACACAGTCATTAGTACGGACAGTTTATTAAGAATGTACCGCTGGATCGCATCTATAAGTTAGCTGTTAAACGTGATATGTAATTAATCTTGTCTCTATCTAACGACTCTTCTGTCTTTTGATTCTCTCAGGTAACGTGTCACAGCGTCAGTACACTGCTTCAGCCTTTCGCTTTCACGCTTGTAGCAAGTAATTTTAGTGAAAACCTCAGATACTGTTGGTTGGTTCCTGTTGTTTGTGCACCTTTTTTTACCAAGCAAGTGTGTGGACGCCATAACGGCACAGTTCACTCTGCCTAGTCATGCCAGAGTCCCGCGGAAAAAAAAGTGATTGACAGGTGGTAATCAGTGTTGCCAGGTTGGAAATGTGAAAGTATCGTACCAGAACCTCAAAATTATCGTATTTGGAGGAAAATTATCGTACACTAGTCAAACGGAGAGTATACAGATATTATCTAGACAAATAGCATTTTGACACAACGTGCAAATCACCACAATACGTAAACAAAAAGGCGTACCTTAGTGGGAAGGTTCAAACTTCACCTCCGAGTCATCGAATAACTGCGTGTGTTGTCAGATGTTGAGGGATTCATTTTGCGGTACAAATTGGACGCCTACATGGAGCGCAACATAGTGCTGGTTGGCTTGAAAGCAGAGCACCCTCCCGAATTTTAAACACACTAGTCTGAGGTGTGCACCACGAGCCCATCCAGAGGATCTGTAATGAGCCGATCTCGTGGCTTGGGAAAAACTTGGGAAAAACACGTTCACATGATGCATTTGAATGGGAAAAAACGAGAACAAGGGCAAACTCCCCTGTCCTTCTCACCTTCCTTTTCAGCACTACTTTTTAAAACTTTACAAACAACTGAAGCACGGCCGCGCGCAGCCGGTGTTGCCAGATGTAGCTGACTGATTCCAGCCCAAAAACTATCCAAAACCCGCCGAAATGCAAAAAATCTGGCAACACTGCGCCCAGCAGGAACGTTAACTCGTGAGAGAGAGCCATTCTCCACGTTGATTGGCTGAGAAGATGTAACGTAAGATGAGATAGAAAACGTGTCTAACTCCACCTTCTTCTGTCACAGACAGCAGACACAAGATGCAGCTATCAATAAGTATAGAAGCCCTAAGATTACAATGAAACTCATTTTAAATGCCATCAATTTCTGAAATTATCGTACATTATAGGATTTTTTTCATTATTGATCGTACATCGTACAGAGGTCGAAATTATCGTACAAATACGATAATTATCGTACGTATGGCAACACTGGTGGTAATGTGTGTGTAAATTATCTTTATTTATTTATGATTTGGTTATGAGTAAAACAAAGGCCATGCGGGTCAGGTAGTTGAAACGGTAGGCTACAAATAATTAACTAATGACGACGATGCCATGGTCCATCGCCATGTTTCACATTAGACATCGTACAATGCCAAATTGGTCAACATCGCCCAACCCTAAACGCTATACCAGAGAGTACTGAATTAGACAAAATAAATGCCGTTTGTAAGCTTTGCAATATACAGAGTTCTCTGTTCAATCACACTGTGCAGTTTTAATGAATTGGAATGGATGGAAAATAAATTGGAATTGGAATTTTAATTTGTCTGCCGACTTTATCAAGTTGTCAATATAATGTGACACACATACTATTGCAATATATCACAATAATTATTGTATCGCGATATATTGTATCGTGGCACATGTATCGCGATATGTATCGTATCGCGAGGCCCTTGCCAATACACAGCTCTAAAGGAAATGTGTGTCAACTTTTGACTGTCTAGAAATTAATAAACAATTCTCTCATTATTCTGGCATTTAGCAAATGTAAATGATTTAGGTAATCCTAACGGACCTAAAATAGTAAACGTTTAGTCTGATTTACCAGCAGACATCTTTTAATAAATGGTTATGTTCCTTTATTTAGAGTGTATGTAAACTTCTGGTTTCAACTGTAAGCTTCAACCGTGTTGGAGCTCTTTTGTCTTCAGGCTATATAATATTGTGTGATTTCTGTGGAGATCTTTGTATTAAAGCAGTATATAGAGGCCAGTGTGTGTGTGTGTGTGTGTGTGTGTGTGTAGAAACATGATGCTGACTTGCGCAGTGTTTTCATGGATTCAAGCAGGTAACAGTACCTGATTGAGACCAGTGTAGCTTAAGGCAAACGCACACACACACATACACACACATGCACTCGGTGCTGTCAGAGAGAGTGTAAGACAGCTCGCGAACGCTGTTCTTATCCAGGACTGCATTTCTTCACACCTCCGTCTGGAGCTCGTGCTGCATCTGTTTTCTCTCTCTGTCTCTCCAAAAGCTGAGGCTTTCGGGACACACACACGTCACGCGGTTTGTCTTTTAAAACAGTGTTGCTTAATTAATACGACTGCGAGCAATCACGGCAAAATGTTTCACCGGAATAATCAACCTCATCTGACTCCTGCATATTCAGATCGGCACAATGACAAATCACTTCTCGTCTTCATCGCTGTCAGCATTAGTTGCGGATGAATACGCATCTGTGCCTGTTATTTATACACATTCTGGCCGAGCTGTTTCTCACTGTGTGTAGCTTCATGTGTTTCAAGAGGCTGAAGTGTGATGTTTGACCTTTAACCCCATCACTGCCACTTTGCTGACCTTTGACCTGGGCTAGGGTGTTCTGAGTGGTTGCTAGGGTGTTGCTAAGTAGCTTTGGGTGATTGCTAGGTTGTTCCTGGTGGTTGCTATGTTGTTATAGCATTACTATTGCTAATGTGCTTTAGGTGGTTTATTAAATAGGGTGTTTGGGTGGTTGCTAGGGTGTTGCTAAGAAGCCTTTAGTGTTTGCTAGGTTGTTCGGGGTGGTTAATAAGGAATTTAGGTAGTTGTTAGGGTATTGCTTAGGCATGCAAGGTGGTTTATTAAATGGGGTGTTTTTGGTGGTTGCTAGGGTGTTGCTAAGAAGCTTTGGGTGATTGCTAGGATGTTCCGGGTGGTTGCTATGTTGTTATAGCTTTACTATCATTAATGTGCTTTAGGTGGTTTGTTAAATAGGGTGTTTGGGGGGTTGCTAGGGTGTTGCTAAGAAGCCTTTAGTGGTTGCTAGGTTGTTCTGGGTGATTAATGGGGTATTGTAGGTAGTTGTTAGGGTATTGCTAAAATGCGTAAGGTGTTTTATTAAATGGGGTGTTTTTGGTGGTTGCTAGGGTGTTGCTAAGAAGCTTTAAATGATTGCTAGGTTGTCCTGGTTGTTTAATAGGGTGTTTTGAGTGGTTGCTAGGTTGATTTAGGTTGTAGTTAGGATGGTTTTGGTGATTACAATGGTATTCTGGGTGGTTGTTAGGGTATTGCTAAGGTGCTTTAGGTGGTTTGTTAAATAGGGGGTTTTGGGCGGTTGATAGGGTGTTGCTAAGACACTTTAAGTGATTGCTAGGTTGGTCTTGGTGTTTTGGGTTGTTGCTAGGATGTTGCTAAGAAGCTTTGTGTGATTGCTAGGTTGTTCAGAGTGGTTGCCATGTTGTCAGAATATTACCATTAATGTTCTTTAGCTGGTTGTTAAATATAGTGTTCGGGTGGTTGCTAGGGTGTTGCTAAGAAGCCTTTATTGTTGCTAGGTTGTTCATGGTGGTTAATATGATATTTTAGGTAGTTGTTAGGATAAGCTTTGAGTGATTGCTAGGTTGTTCCGGGTTGTTGCTATGTTGTTATAACATTACTATTAATAATGTGCTTTAGGTGGTTTGTTAAATAGGGTGTTTTGGGTAGTTGCTAGGGTGTTGATAAGAAGCCTTTAGTAGTTGCTAGGTTGTTAAGGGTGGTTAATTATGATATTTTAGTTATTTGTTAGCATATTGCTAATGTGCTTCAGGAGGTTTATCAAATGGGGTGTTTTGATGGTTGCTAGGGTGTTGCTAAGTAGCTTTGTGTGATTGCTAGGTTGTTCCAGGTGGTTGCTATGTTATTAGAGTATTACTATTAATATGCTGTAGGTGCTTTTGTTAAATATAGTGTTTGGGTGGTTGCTAGGGTGTTGCAAAGAAGCTTTTAATGGTTGCTAGTTTGTTCATGGTGGTTAATATGGTATTTTAGGTATTTGTTAGGGTATTGCTAAAGTGCTTAAGGTGTTTTATTAAATGGGGTGTTTTTTGTGGTTGCTAGGGTGTTGCTAAGAAGTTTTGAATGATTGCTAGGTTGTCCTGGTTGTTTAATAGGGTGTTTTGAGTTGTTGCTAGGTTGATTTAGGTTGTAGTTAGGATGGTTTTGGTGATTACAATGGTATTCTAGGTGGTTGTTAGGGTATTGCTAAGTTGCTTTAGGTGGTTTGTTAAATAGGGGGTTTTGGGTGGTTGCTAGGGTGTTGCTAAGAAGCTTTGGGTGATTGCTAGGTTGTTCTGGGTGCTTTCTATGTTGTTATAACATTACTGTTGTTTATGTGCTTTCAGTGGTTTGTTAAATAGGGTGGTTGGGTGGTTGCTAGGGTGTTGCTAAGAAGCCTGTATAGGTTGCTAGGTTGTTCAGGGTGGTTAATATGGTATTGTGGGTATTTGTTAGGGTATTGCTAATGTGCTTAAGGTTATTTATTAAATGGGGTGTATTTGGTGGTTGCTAGGGTGTTGCTAAGAAGCTTTGAATGTTTGCTAGGCTGTCCTGGTTGTTTAATAGGGTGTTTTGAGTGGTTGCTAGGTTGATTTAGGTTGTAGTTAGGATGGTTTTGGTGATTACAATAGTATTTTGAGTGGTTGTTAAGGTATTGCTA
>LR812537.1:1273219-1288173 GCA_903798195.1 Danio kyathit
GGTGTTGCTAAGAAGATTTAAGTAATTGATTTGTTGTTCTGGATGTTTAACTGGGTATTTTGGGCGGCTGCTAAGAAGATTTGAGTGATTTATATGTTGTGGGTGTTTAATTCGATGTTTTGGGCGGTTGCTAGGGTGCTGCTAGGAATTTTTTAGTGATTGATATGCTGTAGGTGTTTAGTTGGTTTTGTGTGGTTGCTAGGGTGTTGTTAGATGATTTGAGTGATTGATATGCTGTGGATGTTTATTGGGTGTTTTGGGTGGTTGCTAAGGTGTTGCTAAGAATATTTGAGGGGTTGATATCTTGTTGTGAGTGTTTACTTGGGGTGTTTTGGGTGGTTGCTAGGGTGTTGCTAAGAAGCTTTGAATAATTGCTAGTTTGTTCTGGGTATTTAATTGGGTGGTTGCTAGGGTGCATATACTTTTTAAAACATCTAAACCTTTATTCCTGCAAACCACACAGAGTTCAGCTCATCAGTACAGTGATCAGACACACAGCAGTAGGTGTCAGGTGTGTATTTTTAGAGCTGTACAGCAGGAATTATGTGTTCCACTCAGGAGAGCTCATTATAAAGTGTAATCTGAGCATTATTAATACATTAAATGGCAGAAAACAGCTGTTATAATGCGTTACGCAGGTCTGCTGGATGTGATGCTCACTGGACTTACACTGTCTTTAACACATTTGGATGTCATGCGGTTTATATAAAGAGTGTTTTAATGACAGATTAAGAGGATCACTGTACAAGATGTGAGTGTGTGTGTGTGTGTGTGTGTGTGTGTGTGTGTGCGTGTGTGCGTGCGTGCGTGCGTGCGTGCGTGCGTGCGTGTGTGTGTGTAGAGATGTTCAGTACAGAAGATTTGACCTCTGTCTTCATACTCGTCATATTTGCATTAACAGTAGAACCACAAAATACCAGTTTTCATGTGAGATTCATCAGATTTACTGATCCAGTTACTCAATTACAATCCTGTTATTATCTCAGTATTGATCTGACAATATATTTGTATCATTAAGAGATTATAAATATATTTTATAATTATAATTATATATATTATAATTATATTTTATTTATATATATATTATAATTAAATATATATTATAATTATATTTATAGACATTTTGTTCATTTTTTATTTGATTTTTTTTATGAGTATTTTCTTTTGTATTATTGTTATTTTATATTTTTATGATGTCAATCTAAATATGTTTCCAATAATGAAATATTGAAATCCTTTACATATGAAATATGACATCATGTAATCTAATGTTTTGGTATTTAAAATAATATATATTTAATCTCATAATTTATATTTAATAACATACATTTAACATATTTTTATATTATGATTTAAATTGATTATTACAAAAAATATTATTTATTGTATTAAATTTTTAATTTTCTTCTAATTTAATTCTTTTTATTTTATTATTTTATTATTAATTATTTAATAATTAATTATTAATTATTTATTATTAATTAATGATTTTTTTTTTTTTTTTTGCACAGAGATTCATTTTTATTAATTAATTAATTTATTTATGGTGTCATTGCTGTAGTGTAGTATATTTTAATGACCAATGACATGTAAAAATTCAAATATACAAAATAAAGTGTACTTTTTGGAAAATATACAGTCAGTCTTGTCTAAATATTTATAAAATACAAACATATATAGATGCAAATATGTAATAAACAGCATGTTTTGGTATTGAAGCTCCTCCGTCTCCATCTCTCTCTCTCTCTCTTTTAGGAAAATATACAAATATGGCATATTTTAAAGAAAATATACTCAATAAAGTGCAAAATACAGTGACATACTGTAATTTTAGAACAATATAAATTTAAATACAGTCAGTCTTGTCTAAATATACAATAAATATATAATATAAACACACATATCAATGCAAATATGAAATAAACACAACATTATTTGGTATTGACGCTCCTCCGTCTCTCATATCTCTCTCTCTCTCTCTCTCTCTCTCTCTCTCTCTCTCTCTCTCTCTCTCTCTCTCTCTCTCTCTCTCTCTCTCTCTCTTTTAGGAAAATATACAAATATACAAATTACAGTGCAAAATACAAAGACATACTGTACTTTCAAATACAGCCAGTCTTGTCTAAATATACAATAAATATATAATATACACACACATATCAATGCAAATATGTAATAAACACAGTTTTATTTAGTGTTGAAGCTCCTCCGTTTCCATCTCTCTCTCTCTCTCTTAGGAAAATATCCAAATTACAGTGCAAAATACAGTGACACACTGAACTTTTAGGACAATATAAATTTAAATACAGTCAGTCTTGTCTAAATATACAATAAATATATAAAACACACACACATATATATATATTATTGTTTTTTTATATTTTTATTAAAAATAAAAAATAAAACTTTATATATGAAATATGACATAATGTAATGTAAAGTTTTGGTATTTAAAATAATATATATTTAATCTCATAATTGATATTTAATAACATTATATTTAACATATTTTTATATTATGATTTAAATAGATTATTACAAAAAATATATTTACTGGATAAAGTTTTTAATTCTTTTCTAATTTAATTCTTTTATTTTATTATAATTTTCCTTTTTGCACAAAGCTTCATCTATCTTTCTTATATATATATATACAAAATACAGTGTTTTGTTGGAAAATATACAGTCTAATACGGTCAGTCTTGTCTGAATATAGACCGGAGCACCTGGAGGAAACCCACACCATCACGGGGAGAACATGCAAACTCATACAGAAATGACAACTGACTCAGCCGGGACTCGAACCAGCGACGTTCTTGCTGTAAGGCCACAGTGCTAACCACTGAGCCACCGTGCCGCCCATATATGTTCATATACTTTTAAAAATCTAAATATTATAAACTTGTGAAAAGGCTCCATTGGCCAGACACACTGTACGACACGCCCCCAAACCCACGCCATTGGCTGAGGTGGAATTTAATACACTTCAGCTGACCAATGAGTGATGGAAATGTGTTTGCTAATCAAAATAAAGCTGATATTAGCAATAAATAAGTATAAATTATAATTATATAAGTATATAATAAATATATATTAAAATATAAGGTACATAAACGAAATGAAAATAAATAGATTATTACAAAAAAATTTTTTTTACTGTATTAAGTTTTTAATTATTTTCTAATTGAATTATTTTATTTTATTTTAATTTTATTTTTTGCACAAAGCTTCATCTATCTTTATTATATATATATATATATATATATATATATATATATATATATATATATATATATATATATATATATATATATATATATATATATATACACACACACACACAAAATGCAGTGTTTTGTTGGACAATATACAGTCTAATACAGTCAGTCTTGTCTGAATATAGAATAAATAAATAGTATAAACACACATATAGATGCAAATATGTAATACACACAGCTTTATTCAGTGTTAAAGCTCCTCCGTCTACATATCTCTCTCTATTTTAGGAAAATATACAACTTACAGTACAAAATATAATGACATACTGTACTGTTATGACAATGTCCATTCAAATACAGTCAGTCTTGTTTAAATATACAATAAATATATGAAATACACACACATATAGATGCAAATATGCTATAAACACAGCATTATTTACTGTTGAAGCTCCATCTCTCTCTCTCTCTCTCTCTCTCTCTCTGGGGTTGTTGACCTTTAAGCAGGGGGCAAAGGCTTCAGTGTGTGTGTGTGTGTGTATGTGCTCCTGGGGCTTCAGACATCAGAGAGAGAGAGGTGAGAGACCATAAAGACCTCCTCATGAAGTCAAACATGCATTTGATTTGTGCCCTGCAGGTGAGCTGAATCCGTGACGGTCACCGCTGGGACCAAACACTGAGAGAATCACAGAAGGAAAGACGCTTCTGATGACCTCACAGAAAAAAACACACACTTCTAATGACCTCACAGGTACAGCAGAACACAAGCGCACCGCTGATACTGACCCCTTTCACATTTGCGTGTTCATCATAGTCATTATAGTTGGTGAAGTCAGAGCTCAGTGAGGACAACAAATCATTATTCTACAATCCTATTAGCTGGAATAATGACAGAAAAACTCCAGGATGGTGTTATCTAGACTTTCAGAAAGAGGAAAACAATAGTGTGAGACTGATAATGGCGGACAGAAGAGAGAATAATGTCAGATTTACTGTCCTGTCCTCATACACACTGCATTACACACACACCTCACACAGGTGCTCATTCGTTTATTTGTAATTTGATACAAAGATGATGTAACACACACATAAATACATATAAATGTTCATTCATTCATTTTCCTTTGGCTTAGTCACTTATTTATTACGGGTCGCCACAGTGGAATGAACCGCCAACTATTCCAGCATATGTTTTTACACAGCGGATGCTCTTCCAGCCACATTCCAGTACAGGAAAACACCCATACACACTCATTCACACACACACTCCTACACTACGGGCAGTTCAGTTCATCAATTCCCCTATAGCACATGTGTTTGGACTGTGGTGGAAACCGGAGCACCCGGAGGAAACCCACGCCAACACGGGGAGAACATGCAAACTCCACACAGAAATGACAACTGACTCAGCCGGGACTCGAACCAGCGACCTTCTTGCTGTGAGGCCATGGTGCTAACCACTGAGCCACCGTGCCGCCCATATATGTTCATATACTTTTGAAAATCTAATATTATAAACTTGTGCAAAGGCTCCATTGGCCAGACACACTGTAGGACACGCCCCCAAACCCACGCAATTGGCTAAGGTGGAATTTGATACATTTCAGCTGACCAATGAGTGATGGAAATGTGTTTGCTAATCAAAATAAAGCTGATATTAGCAATAAATAAGTATAAATTAATGGATATATTAAAATATAAGGTACATGAAAATTAAATATTTGCTTTTTGTAATTAATCAGTGTTTTATAAAGTATATAAATTTAATAAAAACAATTAAATACAATTGTAAATATTTTATAGACATTTTGTTCCTTTAAAAAAAATATTTTAATTTAATTTTAAATGTTTAATTTATTTTATATTATTTTTAATCTGTCAGTCATTTATTTTAATTATTATTATTTTATATTTTTATCATGTCAATCTAAATCTATGTCCAATAATACAATATTGAAATCCTTTATATATGAAATATGACATATTGTAATATTTTGGTATTTAATATAATAATATATATATTTAATCTCATAATCTATATTTTATAACGTTTATTTAACATATTTTTATATTATCATTTAAATTGATTATTACCAAATTTTTCATTCATTTTCTTTTCGGCTTAGTCCCTTTATTAATCTGGGGTCGCCACAGCGGAATGAACCGCCAACTTATCCAGTATATGTTTTACGCAGCAGATGCCCTTCCAGATGCAACCCAACACTGGGAAACATCCATGCACACACACACACACACACACACACACTCATACACTACGGTCAATTTTCAGCATCCCCAATTCACCTATCTTTGGACTTGTGGGGAAAACCGGAGCACCCCGAGGTCACCCAAGTGGAATGAACCACCAACTATTCCAGCATATGTTTTACACATCGGATGACCTTCCAGCTGCAACTCAGCACTGGGAACTGTGAACTAAGTTAGTTTTAACTTTAGCTAATTTAGTTTTAACTTAATTAAATCTAGAAATTTTCTAAAGCATCACACTGGCTTCAAGATCTTGTCACCATCCTGCACTTTGTCTCCATTCCCCTAGAGGTCGCCATGTTTCCCCCCTGCCTTTGTTCTTCCTCGTGTGTTCTTGTTTACTTTATTTCGATCACCTGTGACTTGTTTCAGCCAGTGTATTTAAGTTGTCACTTTTTCTCTGTTCCTCACTCGGTTTTTGAGTCAGCTCCAGTACACTTACCTTCTTGTCCCTTGATATCCTGAGCTACGTCTAGTAAGACTGTTTGGTTTATCCTGTTGCTTGCTGCCTTGTTGTCTGTTTGTTTTCTCCCCTCGTGGAGTTTTCTTTGTATGTTTATTGTATGGTTAAATTATTTTATATACCTCATTCTGAGAAGAACCTGAGTTGTTTGTTTTGCTACTTTATTTTTGAGAAGAATCTAAGTTGACTTTTTTTTTAATAAATCCTTGTTTTCTGGATTCCCACTTGGAGTGTTTTCGTTTGGGTCCAACACAACTGCCCCTGTGGCTCAGTGGTTCTCACACACCAGTCTCCACACCAGAGACCCGGGTTCAAGACCCGACCGTGACAGAAAAACCGAGTCAGACATGGACCCAGAAACACTCAGTGCCAAAGATCTGTTGGCGGTGATTGCCAGTCATGAAGCTTCCTTCCAGCGCCATGAAGAGGTCCTCCATCGTTAAGAGGAGTTGATGACAAAACACTCAGAGCTCCTTGCAGATGTCATGTTGTCCATTCGGCAGCTTTTTGAAAACCTCCCTGGTGCTTCTCCTTCTCCTGCTGCACCAACTCTAAGTACCAACAATCCTCCCATAGCTCCAGTAGCTGCTGCCGAACCCCGACTTCCACCCCCCAAGCCATTCTCTGGAGATCCTAGTTCTTGTCAGGGATTCCTCACCCAGTGCTCTCTTACTTTTGAGCTTCAGCCCTCAAGTTTTCCCACTGACCGCTCAAAGATTGCTTATATTATCACCCTTCTGACTGACAAGGCACTAGCTTGGGCCTCTGCGGTGTGGCAGTCCCAGACTAGTTATTGCAAGTCATACACAGCCTTTGAGAATGAGTTCAAGCGGGTCTTCAATCATCCAGTTAGTGGACAGGAGGCTTCCAAACGTCTGCTGACTCTCCGTCAAGGCCCCCGCAGCACTGCAGACTTCGCCATTGAGTTTCGAACCATTGCAGCAGGAAGTGGATGGAATGACGAAGCCCTAAGAGTCTGCTTTCAGGGAGGATTAGCTGAATCCCTTCAAGATGAGTTGGCCACCCGGGAACCAGCCAAAGACCTTGAATCCCTTATTGATATGGCCATTCGCCTTGATAATCGCCTGAGAGAACGGAGAATCACTCGAGGCAGAGCATCCCAGTCCCAAGCTCCTGTTCACAAACCTATATCCCCAGTTCATGCCCCACCTGTCAGATTTGTCCCAGTCATTGAACAGGCTCCCGAGCCTCCAGAAGATATGCAGCTAGGTCGTTCCAGACTCTCTCCCAGTGAAAGGGAACGACGCATGAGGGAGCGACGATGCCTTTACTGTGGTACGTCTGGACACTTTCGGTCCACTTGTCCAGAACTGTCGGGAAACGACGGTCCCCACCTAGTTACAGGAGGACTGTGATGGGGAAAATAAGAGCTCCTCCTGCCAACACTGTTCTAGCACTCCAAGCCATTCTGTCCTGGGAGAGTCGTAAGCTTCCAGTCCAGGCAATGATCGATTCAGGTGCCGCAGGTAATTTCATAGATCTATCCTTGGCCAAGAAACTTAAGATCCCTACCCACCTTCTCCCTCATCCCCAGGCAGTAACTGCATTGGATGGTAGACCCCTAGAACCCGGCAAAGTAACTGAGGCCACTCAGTCCCTGAAACTCACCATTGCTAAACATCAGCAGGAGGAGACTTTCTACCTTATTGACTCTCCCGAGTATCCTGTCATTTTAGGTCATCCATGGCTGCACAGACATAATCCCCATATCAACTGGTCTACTGGTTCCATTCTAGATTGGAGTCCCTCTTGTCACTTTACCTGTTTAACCCAGAGCCCCTCAGCCCCTTATCCCGAGCCTCAAGAGTCTGTAGACCTGTCTCAAGTTCCCACTGTCTACCATCAGTTTAAGGCAGTGTTCAGTAAGTCCCGAGCCACCTCTCTGCCACCTCACCGCCCATACGACTGTGCAGTTGACCTTCTCCCTGGTTCCTGCCCTCCTAGAGGCAGAGTCTTCTCCTTATCTCCCCCTGAACAGGCTGCTATGAATGCTTACATCAAGGAGTCCCTGGCAACTGGCATCATCCAAGCCTCCACTTCCCCTGCTGGTGCTGGCTTCTTTTTTGTAGGGAAGAAGGATGGGGGGCTTAGGCCATGTATCGATTACCGAGGTCTCAACAAGATAACCGTTCGGAATCGATATCCCCTGCCTCTCATGGCTACTGCTTTTGAGCTGCTGCAAGGAGCTTCCATTTTTACTAAGCTGGACCTTCGCAATGCTTACCATCTGGTGCGGATACGGCAAGGAGATGAATGGAAGACGGCCTTTAACACCCCCACAGGCCACTATGAATATCTGGTGATGCCTTTCGGCCTTACCAATGCCCCAGCTGTGTTCCAGGCACTTATCAACGACGTTCTCCGAGACATGTTAAATATATTCGTATTCGTTTATCTGGATGATATACTAATATTTTCCAAGTCAGTGGAGGAGCACGAGGGGCACGTCAGCAAGGTTCTCCAAAGACTCCTTGAAAATCATCTCTTTGTCAAGCCAGAGAAATGTGAGTTTCATGTAGCTCAGACTAAGTTTCTTGGGTACATCATCACCCCTGGTCACCTGGAGATGGACCCTAGCAAGATTAAGGCTGTTCTCAACTGGCCTATTCCAACCACAGTAAAAGAGGTGCAACGGTTTGTGGGTTTTGCAAACTTTTACAGGAAGTTTATCAAGAATTTCAGCTCTATTGTGGCTCCCTTGACAGCGCTGACAAAGGGAGGAGGAGTAAAGATTGACTGGGGCCCTGAAGCAGCAACTGCCTTCCAGAATCTCAAGTATCGATTCACCTCAGCTCCCATTCTCTCTATCCCTAATCCAGACAGACCCTTTGTGGTGGAGGTGGATGCCTCAGATGTGGGGGTAGGAGCCATCTTATCACAGAGGAATGAGGATGGAAGACTACACCCCTGTGCTTTCATGTCACGCCGTCTGTCTAATGCCGAGCGCAACTACCATGTAGGGGATCGAGAGCTGCTCGCCGTGAAATTGGCCTTGGAAGAGTGGCGCCATTGGCTTGAGGGTGCTCAACATCCTTTCCAGGTTCTTACAGACCATAAGAACCTGGAATATCTCCAGCAGGCCAAACAACTGAACCCTCGGCAGGCTCGATGGTCTCTGTTTTTTAACAGATTTCAGTTCATCCTGACTTACAGACCCGGTTCCAAGAACCTCAAGCCAGACGCCTTGTCCCGAGCCTACTCTCCCGAGACACAGGAAAGACCTATTTCTTCTATTATTCCTAGTACAAGGATTGTCGCTCCCCTTAGATGGGATCTGGAACAAGTGGTCCGTAAGGCCCAAACCAAGGAACCTGATCCAGGCAGTGGGCCGGTGGGTGCGCTGTATGTCCCTCGATCAGCACGAGCTCAGGTCCTGCAGTGGGGTCACGAGTCCCCATTGACCTGCCACCCAGGTAGCACCCGCACTCTAGATTTCCTCCAACGGCGCTTTTGGTGGCCTTCCATGAAGGAAGATGTTAAAGCTTATGTGGAGGCTTGCCAAGTATGTTGCCAGGGAAAATCATCACACCAGCGACCTCAGGGGCTGCTCCATCCCTTACCTGTTCCCCACAGGCCGTGGTCACACCTCTCCCTGGACTTCATTACGGGACTTCCACCCTCCCAGGGCAACACTGTCATACTAGTTGTGGTGGACCGATTCTCTAAGGCTGCTCGGTTCATTCCCCTGTCCAAGTTACCATCAGCCAAGGAGACGGCTGAGCTCATAATGAGTCATGTTTTTAGAGTTTTTGGCATTCCCCAAGATATTGTGTCTGACCGAGGCCCACAATTCTTGTCCAGATTCTGGGGGGCTTTTTGCAGACTCTTTGGGGCCACTGCCAGCCTGTCATCCGGGTTCCATCCTGAGTCCAACGGTCAGACCGAGCGAGTTAACCAAGACCTGGAAACCACTCTACGGTGCATGGCAGTCAACAACCCCACCACTTGGTCTTCTTACATAATGTGGGCCGAATACGCCCACAACACCCTCAAGTCCTCAGCCACTGGACTATCCCCTTTTGAATGCCAATTTGGTTATAACCCTCCATTGTTTCCTGAGGAGGAGGTGCAGGTGGGAGTACCCTCAGCCCAACACTTCGTTCGACGCTGTCGAATAACCTGGAGGAGAGCTAGAAACACTCTCCTTCGAACCTCCCTGAGATACCAGCATCAGGCTAATCGCCGTCGTCGAAGGGCCCCCGCTTTCCGTGCTGGTCAGAGAGTCTGGTTGGCCACTAAGAACCTTCCGCTCCGGGTTGAGTCCAGAAAATTGTCCCAGAAGTTCATCGGGCCATTTAGAATAGCCAGGAAAGTTAACCCTGTTTCTTATCGTTTATTTCTTCCTCGTTCACTTAGAATTAATCCCACATTTCATGTCTCTTTATTAAAACCTGTCTTGTCTTCTCCCTTTGCCCCCCCTCGCAGACCCCCTCCACCTCCCAGGATCATCGATGGCCAGCCAGCCTACACGGTCCGCCGGATACTGGACTCTAGAAGGGTCCAGAAATCACTTCAGTATCTGGTTGACTGGGAGGGCTACGGGCCAGAGGAGCGCTCCTGGATTCCTGCCAAAGACATCCTGGATCCTAGTTTAATCCGGGAGTTCCACGCCCAGAGGCCAGGGTGCTCTGGTAGGAACGTCAGGAGCCGTTCCTAAAGGAGGGGGTCCTGTCACCATCCTGCACTTTGTCTCCATTCCCCTAGAGGTCGCCATGTTTCCCCCCTGCCTTTGTTCTTCCTCGTGTGTTCTTGTTTACTTTATTTCGATCACCTGTGACTTGTTTCAGCCAGTGTATTTAAGTTGTCACTTTTTCTCTGTTCCTCACTCGGTTTTTGAGTCAGCTCCAGTACACTTACCTTCTGGTCCCTTGATATCCTGAGCTACGTCTAGTAAGACTGTTTGGTTTATCCTGTTGCTTGCTGCCTTGTTGTCTGTTTGTTTTCTCCCCTCGTGGAGTTTTCTTTGTATGTTTATTGTATGGTTAAATTATTTTATATACCTCATTCTGAGAAGAACCTGAGTTGTTTGTTTTGCTACTTTATTTTTGAGAAGAATCTAAGTTGACTTTTTTTTTAATAAATCCTTGTTTTCTGGATTCCCACTTGGAGTGTTTTCGTTTGGGTCCAACACAACTGCCCCTGTGGCTCAGTGGTTCTCACACACCAGTCTCCACACCAGAGACCCGGGTTCAAGACCCGACCGTGACAGATCTAATGTTATATCTACACTTGGAAAAAATTAAATATTCAATTAGAGGTTCTAGCAAATTCTCATATGTTTGGCAACCCTTATTATCATATTGCTCTGCTATAAGTGTACTTCCTGGGGACTAATGTGACTGTCTTGTATGTAACTCTTTTTTCTGTAATCCTTTTGTCTTTTCTCTCTCTGCCCAGAACCTCAAGCTTTGTCTATGTTAGCCTACCATTGTAAGATAGCTCAGCATTATCCCTGATCGTATCACCCATTACTGTTGTCACTCTATTTATTTATGTATTTATTATTTATTTTATTTATTTATTTTATTATTTTTTAATTATTTTTTTTTAATTTTGCAGTTTTGTTTTCTATTATTGTTTTTATTATTACTTTTCTTTTTTTTAACTATCTTTCTTTAGGCAGTGTATTTAGAGTTTGTTGAAATGGGTAATATATATATATATATAAAATCTCTGTAAATCTCTGTATAAACAATGTAATTTGTACTTGGCATAAAAATAAAGAAAAAAAAAAAATAGAAATTTTGCCTTTGTAAATAACTGAATTGAAAATGTTAAAGCGCTCAAATTATTTACTGGGTGTTAATAATAATAATAATAATAATAATAATAATAATAATAATAATAAAAACTATTTAAATGAAAAGTATATATTAAGCTACATAGAAAAATAAGTATTAAATTATTTCAAATTAATAATTAAAAAACACAAATTAAACAACCATGAAATTGAAATGAACCTGAATATTAATATTTAAAAACACATGACTAAAAAATGACAATTAAAAAAAAGATAAAAACTTAAAAAGACTGAAACTGAAGAAAAGAATAATAAACCATAATTAATATTAACAGTAATTTTTATGCAAAATATAATAACACACACACACACACACACACACACACACACACACACACACACACACACACACACACACACACACACACACACACACACACATGTTTGTTTGTTTTTGTGAAAAGTGTGTACATTACATAGGCTTCCATTCATTTTCTACAGATTAAAGCGTATATTATATTGCCCTCACCCCACCCTACCCCTAAACCCAACCATCACAGGAGACAGTGTACAGCTTTACTCCCTGACAAAACTCATCCTGTGTGATTTAGAAGCTTTTGGAGAAGTGAGGACGTCACCAATGTCCTCATATTTCACCTGCTTTTTGTAATACCTGTGTCATACCCATGTCATTATACAGATTTGTGTCCTGATATGTCACAAAAACACGTACACACACACACACACACACACACACCATAAAATAAAAATGACAAACACACACAGAGTTAACTAATTAACTAACCAAGAAATACAACTACTAAAATGATATAATATAATTGGGCAACATAGGTGGCGCAGTGGTTAGCACTTGTGGCCTCACAGCAAGAAGGTTGCTGGTTTGAGTCCCGGCTGGGTCAGTTGGTGTTTCTGTGTGGAGTTTGCATGTTCTCCCCGTGTTGGCGTGGGTTTCCTCCGGGTGCTCCGGTTTCCCCCACAGTCCAAACACATGCGGAATAGGGGAATTGATCAACTAAACTGACCGTAGTGTATGAGTGTGAATGAGTGGGTGTTTCCCAATACTGGGTTGCGGCTGGAAGGGCATCCGCTGTGTAAAACAGATGCTGGAATAGTTGGCGGTTCATTCCGCTGTGTAGATCATTTTAAATATACTCTGTCTCACACACAGCAGCTATAATGGCACATTTACACTCCAGCAGGACCTGCAGAAACCTTTGACCTCCACAAACACACACACACACACACGCACTCAAGCACACACACACACTCATACACTCATTTCCATGCGCAAACACACTGAGAAGTCATATTTTAACACTTGGCTGATTAAAATCAGTTTTCTATGAACCCAGAGGACAGTTTGTTGCTACTTTAGTGAGTCAGCTGTGTGTGTGTGTGTGCGTGTACGTGTGTGTGTGTGTGTGTGTGTGTGTGTGTGTGTGTGTGTGTGTGTGTGTGTGTGTGTGTGTGTGTGTGTGTGTGTCCTTCATGAGCCTCCCGCAGCTCATCTAAACCGCTCGCTCAAAAACCCCATCTGGTCCATCATTATTGCCCTCGCATGTGCGCGCGCGTGTGTGTGTGTGTGTGTGTGTGTGTGTGTGTGTGTGTGTGTGTGTGTGTGTGTGTGTGTGTGTGAAGAGATCTGGACAGGTCACCTGAAATATTTCTGATCTTTGGTGATTGAAACAAAGATTTCATGAATATTGACAATACTAGTCACAACAATACACACTGCATTGTAGAATATGTGTGTGTGTGTGTGTGTGTGTGTGTGTGTGTGGTGTTGTGTAACACTGTACTCTCAGTGTTGTGCTGTACATCAGTGTGTGTGTGTGTGTGTGTGTGTGGTGTTGTGTAACACTGTACTCTCAGTGTTGTGCAGTACATCAGGTGTGTGTGTGTGTGTGTGTGTGTGGTGTTGTGTAGCGCTGTACTCTCCGTGTTGTGCTGTACATCAGGTGTGTGTGTGTGTGTGTGTGTGTGTGTGTGTGTAACGCTGTACTCTCAGTGTTGTGCTGTACATCAGATGTGTGTGTGTGTGGTGTTGTGTAATGCTGTACTCTCTGTACATCAGGTGTGTGTGTGTGGTGTGTTGTGTAACGCTGTACTCTCAGTGTTGTGCTGTACATCAGGTGTGTGTGTGTGTGTGTGTTGTTGTGTAACGCTACACTCTCAGTGTTGTGCTGTACATCAGATGTGTGTGTGGTGTTGTGTAATGCTGTACTCTCTGTACATTAGGTGTGTGTGTGTGGTGTTGTGTAACGCTGTACTCTCAGTGTTGTGCTGTACATCAGGGGTGTGTGTGTGTTGTGTAACGCTGCACTCTCAGTGTTGTGCTGTTCATCAGATGTGTGTGTGTGGTCTTGTGTAATGCTGTACTCTCTGTACATCAGGTGTGTGTGTGGTGTGTTGTGTAACGCTGTACTCTCAGTGTTGTACTGTACATCAGGTGTGTGTGTGGTGTGTTGTGTAACGCTGCACTCTCAGTGTTGTGCTGTACATCAGGGGTGTGTGTGTGTGTTGTTGTGTAACGCTACACTCTCAGTGTTGTACTGTACATCAGGTGTGTGTTGTGGTTGTTGTGTAACGCTGTACTCTCTGTACATCTGGTGTGTGTGTGGTGTTGTGTAACGCTGTACTCTCAGTGTTGTGCTGTACATCAGGTGTGTGTGTGTGTGTTGTTGTTGTGTAACGCTACACTCTCAGTGTTGTACTGTACATCAGGTGTGTGTGTGGTGTTGTGTAACGCTGTACTCTCTGTACATCTGGTGTGTGTGTGGTGTTGTGTAACGCTGTACTCTCTGTACACCAGGTGTGTGTGTGGTGTTGTGTAACGCTGTACTCTCTGTACATCAGGTGTGTGTGTGGTGTTGTGTAACGCTGTACTCTCTGTACACCAGGTGTGTGTGCTGTTGTGTAACGCTACACTCTCAGTGTTGTACTGTACATCAGGGGTGTGTGGTGTTGTGTAATGCTGTACTCTCTGTACATCTGGTGTGTGTGTGGTGTGTTGTGTAACGCTGTACTCTCAGTGTTGTGCTGTACATCAGGGGTGTGTGTGTGTGTTGTTGTGTAACGCTACACTCTCAGTGTTGTACTGTACATCAGGTGTGTGTGTGGTGTTGTGTAACGCTGTACTCTCTGTACATCTGGTGTGTGTGTGGTGTGTTGTGTAACGCTGTACTCTCAGTGTTGTGCTGTACATCAGGGTGTGTGTGTGTGT
>LR812537.1:1288673-1296173 GCA_903798195.1 Danio kyathit
CATTAATATTACAACCTAAATAGCGATATGTCTGCCTGAATGGGATTGTAAAACAGTTTAGCAGGAGTTTTGTCAGCTTTATATTAATTCTATAAACAGTAATATTGCTGAGGGTGATGAAGACAGACGGACACGCACTCTCGAGGCGGGAATCTGGGTCACGCGGGCGGAAAAAAAAATGAACCGGCGGGAATAGAGGCATAGCGAAACTTTTACAATATTCGTCAGGATGACGTTCTGTGAGGAAATCTATATTCTGTAGAAACCCTGTATATATTTGTAGGAGAGGATTTATGATGAATAGTCCATAACTTTGTCAAACGATCATAATAAAACTGCAAAACTAGCTGACATTATTAAAAATATCATATGTTATGAATTTTAGCCTATTGGAATAACAAACAAATATATATATATATTGGTTGAATCAGAATTATTCGCCCCCTTTTTGTTTTTTTTTCTTTTTTAAATATTTCCCAAATGATGTTTAACAGAGCAAAGAAATTTTCACAGTATGTCTGATAATATTTTTTCTTCTGGAGAAAGTCTTATTTGTTTTATTTTGGCTAGAATAAAAGCAGTTTTGAATTTTTTAAACACTATTTTAAGGTCAATATTATTACCCCCTTTAAGCTATATTTTTTTTCTGATAGTCTACAGAACAAACCATCATTATACAATAACTTGCCTAATTCCCCTAACCTGCCTAGTTAACCTAATTACCCTAGTTAAGCCTTTAAATGTCACTTTAAGCTGTATAGAAGTGTCTTGAAGAATATCTAGTCTAATATTATTTACTGTCATCATGACAAAGAGAAAATAAATCAGTTATTAGAGATGAGTTATTAAAACTATTATGATTAGAAATGTGTTGAAGAAATCTGCTCTCTGTTAAACAGAAATTGGGGAAAAAATAAAAAGGGGGGCGAATAATTCTGACTTCAACTGTATATATATATATATATATATATATATATATATGTGTGTGTGTGTGTGTGTGTGTGTGTGTTAAATAGACGTTAATTAAAGTATTTAATGTGTAATAATTGAATAAATATAAATAAAACTCTTGATTTAACATTCTTCATCACATCTTAACATTCAATCAACAACCGATAAACTGGACCAAGTTCTTATTTCACTTGAAAACATCACAAAACTTGAAGAAATCTTTATTTAAGCTTCATCATCCCAGCTTTAAACCTTCAACACTTTAAAGCGAAACAGTACAGAAACACCTCGAAGTTCTACATCCTCACACCTAAATGAAAAACACATCTGAAAAAACAAATGCACTAAAAAAACATTTGCCCAAAGAGACACTGCCATATATAAACCACACATCTGCCTTCATTATATCTGATGATACAGCTCCAAAAACACACCGCATCAAATCACGCTCAGCTTTAAAGTAAGGTAAGGTAGGGTAAAACTTTATTGTCCCAGTTAGGAAAGTCATCTTGGGCTCTTGCCCTCAGCTGCAGTCAACACATAAAAACAACACAAACATACAAAAAGCAGATAAGTGTATAAGTAAATCTATACCCCCAGCCTCAAAAAGCTGCATATATACACATATAAATACATAAAAACAGAGATACTCTTTGTCTAAGCCACCACTTTTTAATAGCTTAATGCTCACCGGATACAAAGAGTTTTTATATCTGTTTAATCTACAGCAAAGTAACGAAGGTAACAACTCATACTCATTATGCAGAACATGTGATAAGTCACAAACGATTTGTTAAGCATGTCTTAATGTGTCCTGTTCATGTATGCGCTGCAGTGACATCTGTTCTGATACACCAATAATTTTCACAAGCAGTGTGAATCAACTTTAATTCTCAGCTGCACAGACAAGTTGCCAAACCAGTCTGTGATGCCGTACCTGATTGAGCTCTCAAAAACAGCCGGATAAAGTATCATACATTTTTGATCCACTTGAATACTGCTGAAGCTTACTGCAGAGATTATCTACATGTAT
This sequence comes from Danio kyathit, assembly GCA_903798195.1. NCBI lineage: Eukaryota > Metazoa > Chordata > Actinopteri > Cypriniformes > Danionidae > Danio > Danio kyathit. The sequence continues at coordinate 1,290,658 of LR812537.1, forward strand.
ATTCCATTTCAGTGCATTATCAAAGAAGACACTGTGGGAATAAATTTATCCAAATTAGCAATAATCTATATATATCTAAAAGGTTATATTCTTTGGTTTTTTAGGGTGTGACAGACCTTAAAATGTATTGGTTTTCCTCAGCCCTGCTGTCCCCAAAGTAATGCAAATTGTTAGTTTCACCGCACAGCTGTGTCTATTGTCTAACAAATGGCTAAGTACTGGTCAACTAGCCGGACGGGTTCTGTCTCCAGAACCCGTTATAACCTGATGAGATTGGAGCCAGAATGGCAGGTCACACTAGTGACACTTCATTTGCATGCTTGGTTTCTGGAGAAAATGTATTTAAACCGACTGTCTGCTATACTAGTAGAGAGTTCGTTCGATGCCGCCACAGCAAGCTGAGTTCCTTATTAAAGAATTCTGCTTTGAAGATACCCGAAGTTTCTCCCTGGTTTTTGGCTCGTCTCAGAAGTTCACAACAACACCAAGATATTTATACGAAGTGACCTGTGTGATGGTTTGATTATTGATGGTCACAGGCCTATGATCACCAATTCCTCTAGGGTCAAACGCCATTTCTTTTGTCTTACTGACATTCAAAGCTAGAAGGTTTTCATCACACCACAATCTTCCAGTTTCTGAAAAATATTCAGATAGATTTTCAATAAGCTTAAGATGGCAGTATCATCTGAGAATATAATAATGTAATTATTAGAATAAGAACGTCTAACACACACACACACACGCACATCCAAGTCAGGACAGATTCAGTAATAGTATAGTACAGTACAGTAATAATAAATAACACTGATCAGACATCCACAACCAGGAACATCTGAGAGAGAAAAATTACAAATATAAGGCAGAGATAATCAACGCAATCTCAAGGCAATTCGGAACTTTTTGATTTAGTAGCTAATTCGTATGAATTCGTACGATCTAATTCGTACAATTTAGTACGATTTGCTCATCACCCAATGACAGTTGGGGTTAGCTGCCACGCCTTCTTTTTAAAATCGTACATTTTTGTATGACTGAACTCGTACGGGGGCGATGCAGTGGCGCAGTAGGTAGTGCTGTCGCCTCACAGCAAGAACGTCGCTGGGTGTGGAGTTTGCATGTTTTCCCTGCATTCGCGTGGGTTTCCTCCGGGTGCTCCGGTTTCCCCCACAGTCCAAAGACATGCAGGTGAATTGGGTAGGCTAAATTGTCCGTAGTGTATGTGTGTGAATGAGTGTGTGGATGTTCCCAGAGATGGGTTGCGGCTGGAAGGGCATGCGTAAAATCGTGCTGGATAAGTTGGCGGTTCATTCCGCTGTGGCGACCCCGGATTAATAAAGGGACAAAGCCGACAAGAAAATGAATGAATGAATGAATGAATGAACTCGTACAAATTCATACGAATTAGCCACTAAACTGACAAAACAGAAAATACATACGTTTCCTCGTGAGATCAGGCTGAGATAATACATACGATTGTTTGATTTCAGTTTAATTATTCATAATGCAGGGTTTCGAGATGCTCAAAGTCAGGAAATGCCTGAAAAACATTGTCAGAAAAGTCACTTCAGTGGTTCATTTATAATTATACGAAGATCCAAGAACACTTTGTGTGCCAAAAAAATAATAAAAAAATTCAGTTTTATTACTTGAATGAGGCATTTCTAACTACTAAAATTTAGTGTATTATTATGTGTTAAAAAGGTAATTAATAAATAATAAAATCTGGAGAAAAAAGTACAACTGTGTAAAGATGGATTTGGGCATGAACACAAACTCCAGCATGTGAAAGTGAAGTTTCTTTGAACGGCAGCTGGCCAATTTCTCCGTACAGATGAGGTGCTGTTAGATCCTGTGCTGCTGCAGCTTTGCTTAACCCAGGAACTCTTTTCTTTTCTTAGTCTTCTGTTTTTCTTTTCATCTGTCTCTCTGTAACTGTTAGCTTTTAGTGAGATACTTTATTTTTAGTGCTCCTGAAAGCCAAAAAAGTATCTTCCTTCAATACCTGATGCTTTTAGCAAGGCATTTTAAAGAGAAAAAGTATAGTATATATCAATATTGATGTATATGTACAGTTGAAGACTAAATTATTCGTCCTCCTGTGAAATTTTATATCTTTTTCAAATATTTCTCAAGTTATGTTTTACAAAGCAAGGACAATTGTCACAGTATTTCCTACTATATATTTGTTTCCGGATAGAGTCTGTTTCTTTTAGTTTGGTTGGGAAATAATTTTTTTTTAAATAAAATATAAAAAGGTTTATATTTTTAAGCTCATTAAAAAGTATTAAAGTATTATTTTGTTATTTTAGATCATAACATTATTAACACATATTAAAAATATCTAGTAATTCATAATAAATACTACAGTGATTTTGAACTGTAAAGAATATTATACTGTATATAATACATGAATAACAACTCTTTATTAGTGAATGCTCCAGCATACTGTAGTATTAACTATAAACTATAATATGTGTGGTTATTATTTTAGATTTTACTACAGTAAACTGTGGTGTATTGTAGTATAATATCCCCAATAGTTGTAAAAAACTGCACTATTGGGTCATTTGTTTATATTACTATAGTTTTTGTTTTCCATAGCTTCTATAGAATCACCAGAACAGATCAAATAGTGTAGTTGCTGTGTTACCATAGCAACTATAGAACCAGCACAACAGATCAAATAGTGTAGTTGCTGTGTTACCATAGCAACTATAGAATCACCACAACAGATCAAATAGTGTAGTTGCTGTGTTACCATAGCAACTATAGAATCACCACAACAGATCAAATAGTGTAGTTGCTGTGTTACCATAGCAACTATAGAATCACCACAACAGATCAAATAGTGTAGTTTCTGTGTTACCATAGCAACTATAGAATCACCACAACAGATCAAATAGTGTAGTTGCTGTGTTACCATAGCAACTATAGAATCAGCACAACAGATCAAATAGTGTAGTTGCTGTGTTACCATAGCAACTATAGAATCACCACAACAGATCAAATAGTGTAGTTGCTGTGTTACCATAGCAACTATAGAATCAGCACAACAGATCAAGTAGTGTAGTTGCTGTGTTACCATAGCAACTATAGAATCACCACAACAGATCAAATAGTGTAGTTGCTGTGTTACCATAGCAACTATAGAATCAGCACAACAGATCAATTAATGTAGTTGTTGTGTTACCATAGCAACTATAGAATCACCTCAACAGATCAATTACTGTAGTTGTTGTGTTACCATAGCAACTATAGAATCACCACAACAGATCAATTACTGTAGTTGTTGTGTTACCATAGCAACTATAGAATCACCACAACAGATCAATTACTGTAGTTGTTGTGTTACCATAGCAACTATAGAATCACCACAACATATCGATTATTATAGTTGTTGCATTACCATAGCAACCATAGAATTACCACACCAGATCGATTATTATAGTTGTTGCATTACCATAGCAACCATAGAATCACCACACCAGATCAGTTACTATAGTTTTTACGTTACCATAGCAACTATAGAATCACCACACCAGATCGATTACTATATTTTTTGTTACCATAGCAACTATAGAATTATCACAACAGATCGATTACTATAGTTTTTGCGTTACCATAGCAACTATAGAATCACCACAACAGATCGATTACTATAGTTTTTGCGTTACCATAGCAACTATAGAATCACCACAACAGATCGATTACTATAGTTTTTGCGTTACCATAGCAACTATAGAATCACCACAACAGATTGTTTACTATTGTTGTTGTGTTACCATAGCAACTATAGAATCATCACAACAGATCGCTTACATAGTTTTTGCGTTACCATAGCAACTATAGAATCACCACAACAGATCGATTACTATAGTTTTTGCGTTACCATAGCAACTATAGAATCACCACAACAGATTGTTTACTATTGTTGTTGTGTTACCATAGCAACTATAGAATCATCACAACAGATCGATAACTATAGTTGTTGTGTTACCATAGCAACTATAGGATCACCACAACAGATCGATTACATAGTTTTTGCGTTACCATAGCAACTATAGAATCACCACAACAGATCGATTACTATAGTTTTTGTGTTACCATAGCAACTATAGAATCACCACAACAGATTGTTTACTATTGTTGTTGTGTTACCATAGCAACTATAGAATCATCACAACAGATCGATAACTATAGTTGTTGTGTTAACATAGCAACTATAGAATCATCACAACAGATTGATAACTAGAGTTGTTGTGTTACCATAGCAACTATAGAATCACCACAACAGATTGATTACTGTAGTTGTTGTGTTACCATAGCAACTATAGAATCACCACAACAGATCAATTACTGTAGTTGTTGTGTTACCATAGCAACCATAGAATCACCACAACATATCGATTACTATAGTTGTTCTGTTACCATAGCAGCTGTAGAATCACCACAACAGATTGATTCATTTACCGTACTATAGTATGGTTCAAAAACACTGTAGTATTTACTATAAGTTACTATAATATTTTTTCATGAGGGTAGTGATGGATGCTGTTGCTGATTTTCAAACATACTATGTTCAATTCAATTCCTGTTTATTTCTATAGAGCTTTTGCAATGTAGATGGTGTCAAAGCAGCTTAACATAGAAGTTCGAGTAAAGTCCAGATTTCAAAGCTGAAGTTCAGTTATGTAACTTTGTCATTTGACCTTGTATTTGAGTCTAAAATGTGCGTTCTGCTGGCTGTGTTTATTGCTGCACTGTAAACACTGGCATCACTGAAATAAAAGGTGTTAACAAGCTCACACCTGTTCAGATTAAACCTGCACTTCATAGAAGACTCACAGTTTTACACACACCGACTGCTGCTTCAGCTGAAAATAACCCTGCTAGAATAATGCAGCATCAGTGTGTGTGTGTGTGTGTGTGTGTGTGTGTGTTACAGACCACCAAAGGTCAGAGGTCACTCCTGTCCAGACTAATGAGTACACTGCAGACGGCCTACAGGGAAACACTGATATCTGTTATAGTGAGTGTCAGGGGTCAGAGGTCATGACCGGGTCAACTGTGTTTGTTCAGGTCAGTGTGTGTGTGTTAAAAGTGTCCAGAGTGTGTTGTCCCTCATGTAGCCACTAGAGGGAGAAAAGCTGCATTACTGCACTCTATACAGAATAAGGTATATGTGTACATATCCATACACACACACACACACACACAAAAGGTTTTTATGTAAAGAGTGTGTGGGTGTCTGTCTGTGTGTGTTAGAGATTGTGTGTGAGTCTGTGTGTTTGTGTTCATGCTTATGTTTGTTCATGTAAGTGTGTGTGTCAGAATGTTTGAGTGTAAGTTTGTGTCTTTCTGTATATATTTGTTTGTGTTTGCGTGTATGTTTGTTCATGTAAGTGTGTGTGTGCTTGGGTGAATGTGTGTGAGTTTGTGCGCATGTGTGTTTATTGGTGTTTGTGTGTGTGTGTGTGTGTGTGTGTGAGTGTGTGTGTTTGTATATGTATATA
>LR812537.1:1298673-1391173 GCA_903798195.1 Danio kyathit
TTTTGTTTTGTTTTGTTTTGTTTTGTTTTATTTTATTTTATTTTATATTTTATTGTTTTATTTTATTTTATTGTTTTTTGTTTTATTTTATTGTTTTTTGTTTTGTTTTATTTTATTTATTGTTTTTTTTTATTTATTTATTGTTATGATTTGTTTTATTTTATTTTATATTTCATTTTATTTTATTTTATTAGTTTGCCTTTGGGAACTTATAACCAAATTTAAATATACTCTATTTTTTTGCTTCTGATGATGAATTTTTTAGATGCATATTGTTTTTTTATTAATAATAAAATAAAATACACACATGATTAGTTAAAAGTAGAATCAGGCTGTAAAAAATAATAATGTTGAAAGTATACAACATCAATAACATGCGCATAATAATAACAATAATATTATTATCATCATTTGTATTACTATGTGTGGAGTTTGCATGTTCTCCCCGTGTTGGTGTGGGTTTCCTCCTGGTGCTCCGGTTACCCTGACAGTCCAAACACATGCGCTATAGGTCAATTGATTAACTAAATTGGCCGTAGTGTATGAGTGTGTATGGGTGTTTCCCAGTATTGGGTTACAGCTGGAAGGGCATCCGTTGTGTAAAACATATGATGGAATAGTTGGTGGTTCATTCCACTGTGGCGACCCCTGATAAATAAAGGGACTAAGCCAAAGGGAAATTAATAAATGAATGTATGAGTGTGTGTGTGTAAATAAAGCCGCAGTCACACTGGAGTTTTTCCTCCATAGACTTCCATTCATACGGCGTCAGACCGGAAACGTAGGGTCATGCGTCGAGTTTCGCAAGTTGCTGCAGTGCAAAGTTCAAGCTTGGTGAACTCTGACCTGCGAAATCGCATCACTTGACTGCTTGAGATCAATCCAGGATCAAAACATGACCTCTCTGAACAGAAATTGAAAACATGGAGCAATCGCTCGCTTTTTAAATGTCTAATCATCTTGTTTAATCCCGCCCCTTTTCACAGCGCCGTACGACAGAATTTCGCAAACTCAAACTCTAGTGTGACTTCGGCTTAAGTGTGTATGCTGTTTCCCAGTACTGGGGCATCCGCTGCGTAAAACATAGGCTGAAATAGTTGGCGGTTCACTCCGCTGTGGTGACCCCTGATAAATAAAGGGACTCAGCCAAAGGAAAATGAATGAATGAATGTATGAGTGTGTGAGTAAATGAGTGTGTATGGGTGTTTCCCAGTACTGGGTTGCAGCTGGAAGGGCATCCGCTGTGTAAAACATAAGCTGGAATAGTTGGTGGTTCATTCTGCTGTGGCGACTCCTGATAAATAAGGGACTAACCGAAGAAAATGAATGAATAAATGAATGTAGGTAAATTGATTGTTTAATTATTGCAACTAAATATTAATTATTATTATTATTATTATTAAAATATTAGCTTTAAAAGTTATAAAAGTAAATAAAAATATTTATTTTAAATATTGAAATCTAATAAATCCATTAAAATGTACCTTTGAAATTGACAGAATTTCTGAAAAACTAAAAAAAAAAGAAGGAAAACAAGGTGTAAAGGTGTAATCATTGAAAAAATATTTAATAAATTGTAGTTAAATTGTTTAATTATTGCTACAAAATAATAATTATTAATATAATAAAAATATTTCCATAAAAACTAATAATCATAAACGACTCTTATGCGGGGTTGAAGCCCAGTTGTGTGTGTGTTAGCAGTGTGTGAATATCTCCATCCTCTAATGGTCAACATGAATTAATTCAACACACTTTGATTGACATCCTCTCTTTGTACGTGTCATCAGAGGGGGAAAGCCCCGCCCACTAGTGCTCATCTCTCTCCCTCATTAGCATAAACAGCAGCCCTGAGTGAGAAGCAGCCGTCTGTCCATTAGCCATTAGAGTGTTTGAGCTGCTGAAGATAATGTCAGCATAGACTAAGAGGATTATAGATGTGGAGTTTTAGATGAACAGGAGCGACATAGACTGACAGAAGCATGAAGCACACACTCACACTGAAGCACACATGCACACCTGAGCAGCACTGACAACACTAGTGCTGTTTTCAGTCTGCCACTATCCTGACACACAGCCATTTAAAGCTCCGCCTTCTTCTGAAAAGAGCACAATCTCATTTACATTTAAAGCGACAGTCACCAAAACACCACAGTTAGGATCAAAGCCTCAAAGGGTCAGTTTCAGAGAGCTAGAGAGCATTATCTGTGGGCGATTCTCAGCTCAAACTCAAACACACACACACACACACACACACACACACACACACACACACACACACACACACACACACACACACACTCTCTAAAGATATCAGAGATGCATTTTACATCCTGTAAAAGGAGGCATAATAGGTCGCTTTTAAAACTGCACTGTGAGCGTTCAGGCTGTGGACACTAGAGGGCAGCGGTGAGTCTTCATCTGTGTTGTTAATGTGAGTGTGTGTTCAGTCCTACTGTAGTGTGTGTGTTTAAAACTCGTGTAAATAAACTAATAATTCAGTCAGACAGTCTGAGGTTCCTCACACACATCTCTACTGAACTCATACAGTGGTGGGTTTGCGGTTTGCTGGGAATGTGTGTATCAGTGTGTTGCGAAACGCTGCTATAAATATGATGAAGCTGACGGCTGTAATGAAACACAGACGTGTGTGTGTGTGTGTGTGTGTGTGTGTGTGTGTGTGTGTGTGTGTGTGTGTGTGTGTGTGTTCTTGTTTTCTGCACCGCAGGAGTTTCTGATCTTCACTGTTTGAGTTCATGTTGAGAAACTTATTCAAGATTAAAATCATAAAACACACACGCAGATCAAATCAGAGTGTGTGTGTGTGTGTGTGTGTGTGTGTGTGTGGTGTGTGTCTGTTTCTGTGTGTCTATGAGTGTGTGTGTGTGACTGTAAGTGTGTGTATGTGTTGTGTGTGTCTGTGTGTGTGTGTGTGTGTGTGTGTGTGTGTGTGTGTGTGTGTGTGTGTGTGTGTGTGTGTGTGTGTGTGTGTGTGTGTGTGTGACTGAGTGTATGTGTTTTGTGTGTGTATGTGACTGAGTGTGTGTATGTTTTCTGTGTGTGTGTGTGTGTGTGTGTGTGTGTGTGTGTGTGTGTGTGTGTGTGTGTGTGTGTGCGTGTGTGTAACTGTAAGTGTGTGACTGTAAGTGTGTGTATGTGTTGTGTGTGTCTGTGTGTCTGTGTCTGTGTGTGTGTGTGTGTGTGTGTGTGTGTGTGTGTGACTGAGTGTATGTGTTTTGTGTGTGTATGTGACTGAGTGTGTGTATGTTTTCTGTGTGTGTGTGTGTGTGTGTGTGTGTGTGTGTGTGTGTGTGTGTGTGTGTGTGCGTGTGTGAGTGTGTGTGACTGTAAGTGTGTGACTGTAAGTGTGTGTATGTGTTGTGTGTGTGTGTGTGTGTGTGTGTGTGTGTGTGTGTGTGTGTGTGTGTGTGTGTGTGTGTGTGTGTGTGTGTGTGTGAGTGTGTGTGTGTGACTGTAAGTGTGTGTATGTGTTGTGTGTGTCTGTGCATTTGTTTTGTGAGCATGTGTGTGTGTCTGAGTGTGTGTGTGACTGTGTGTATTTACTGTATGTGTTTGTGAGCATGTGTGTGTGTCTGAGTGTGTGTGTGACTGGGAGTGTGTGTATGTGTTTTGTGTGTGTATGTTTTGTGTGTGTCTGTGAGTGTGTGTGTGTGTGACTGTAAGTGTGAGTCTCTCTCTCTCTCTCTGTGTGTGTGTGTGTGTGTGTGTGTGTGTGTGTGTGTGTGTGTGTGTGTGTGTGTGTGTGTGTGTGTGTGTGTGTGTGTGTGTGTGTGTGTGTGTGACCTCATCCTCTTATTGAAGGGAACTGATGAAATAAAGCTCAATTTTACTGTAAAACCTCTGTTTGAGCTGATAGGATATTGAAACTTAATTACCCAGTACTGGGAAACACCCATACACACACATTCACACACACACTCATACACTACAGTAGATCAATTGGGGGAAACCGGAGCACCCGGAAGAAACCCCATGCCAACACGGGGAGAACATGCAAACTCCACACAGAAACACACACTGACCCAGCCGAGACTTGAACCAGCGACCTTCTTGCCGTGGAGCACAGTGCTAACCACTGCGCCGCCTTTATAAGTATATTTGTCTTGTATTTGAGTTAAACTCTTACATGATTGTTTAGTGATTATAGCAGAAGGTGAGTGTGTTTTGTCCTGCTGATAGAGCAGATTGATGTGTTTACACCTAAAACACGTGCAGAAACACACACTCATGTTTCAGATGAATCTACTGAAAACAACACACACACACACACACCCGTGAACTCACTGCAGTATTTCAAACATCACATTTATTGGTATATTTAGTCTGAAAACAAGTCAAAATTAATCCTGAATGATTTCTTGAAGTGATTTCTTGAGTCAGATCTGTTATATTAGAATAAAATTACATTGACAGCACAACTAATTTGGGTCTAATTTGTACGAGGCAGCCTTAAAATTAAATTAATTTATTTATTGTTTGTTTTTATTGCTGAAATCATTATTATTATTTATCATCTTGCTGGATCTCCCAACCTCCTCAATGATGATAATTAATTAATTAATTTTAATTAACCAATCAATCAATTAAATAATAAATTGTTATTATTATTATTATTATTATTATTATTATTATTATTATTATTATTATTAATATTATTTATTTATTATTACTATGATTATTTATTTTATTTATTTATTTTATTTATTTATTATTTTTAATATGATTATTATCATTATTATTAATATTATTTGTTTATTTAATATTACTATGATTATTTATTTTATTTATGTACATATTATATTTCTTATTATTACTATTATGTATTTTTATTATTTATTTATTTAATATTATTTATTTAGTGTTACTATGATTATTTAATTTTATTTATGTACATATTTTTTTGTTTTATTTATTTTTTATTTTAGTATTATTTTTATTATTTTTAGTAGTATTATTATTATTACTATAATCATTTATTATCATTATTATTATTATTATGCATTATTATTAATATTATTTATTTAAAATTACTATGATTATTTATTTTATTTATGTGCATATTTTATTTATTATTATTACTATGATTATTTATCATTATTATTATTATGTATTATTATTAATAATTATTTATTTTATTTAATTTATTTATTTAGTATTACTTTGATTATTTAATTTTATTTATGTACATATTTTTTATTTATTATTATTATTACTATAATTACTTATTATCATTGTTATTATGTATTATTATTATTAATATTATTTATTTAATTAGTATTACTATGATTATTTAATTTTATGTACATATTTATTTATTATTATTATTATGTATTATTATTAATATTAATTATTTTTTATTATTATTATGATTATTTTATTTATACATATTTATTCATTTTACTTATTTATTTAATTATTATTATAACTATGATTATTTATTATTATTATTATGTATTATTATTAATATTGTTTATTTATTTAGTATTATCATGATTATTTATTTTATGTATGTACATTTATTTTATTATTTTTAATATGGTTATTTATTATTATTATTATTATTATTATTAATAATAATATGTATTATTATTATTATTATTATTATTATTATTATTATTATTAATAATAATATTTAATTTTACTATGCTTATTATTATTATGTATTGTTATTATAGTATAACTTTTATTTATTATTATTATTGTTATTAATTAATTAATTAATTTTTTTTGTTTTTATTTATATTTTTTAACTACTTCTATTATTATCATACCAGTTTTATAATAATCACCAATAATAGTTGGAAATATATCTATATATTTCACTTGATGCACTAATATATCTAAAGTGATGACAGCTATGCATATAAACAAACTTTAAAAAGCAATTTCAGCATTTTTTATACAGTAACAATAAACAATAATTACTTAAACAATAACAGCGCAGTAACTACTTTATTTTTAATCAATGCCGTTTTGTTGTAACCCATTGTTGGGTTAATTCTCAAATTTGAATAAATACACTTTATCAGGAATCAGTTAACAATTTAGATCTGTTAGTGTGTGAGATACTTTCCTGTGAAAACAATAGTGTGTGTGCGTGTGTGTGTTTGCCTCTGAACATGTTCTGACACGCTTTTAAATCACTCTGATTCCAGACATCCCATAACTGTGGGTCTGGTTTCCACGGTGACAGACACCAAAATACAGGAAGTGCAGATGGAGAGATATAAATCACCACAGACAGAAGAAGAGGAAGAAGAGTGTGAGCATTAGTGTGTGTTTTTCATTACTGTACATTTAACATGATCTGATCTGATCAGATGTATTGAATCGTCACTAAAACACAAATCACACAAACACACAATTATTAAGAGCATTTCATTTAATTCATTTTTTTATTTCATTTAAAAAAATTTATAGAATTTTTAATTTAATGTTTTTTAATAATCTGATAATCTGATAATCTAATAATCTTTAATCTTTAAAAAATAATATATTTTTTTTTTTTACTTATTTTTTTTTTAACAATGTGTTTATTGTTTTTGATTATGCAAGATAGATAACAGAAAAAACAATTCCATTTCGTCACAATTATTTCCCACCCCAACTAAAGAACATCACTCTCTTCTCTCAGAATTACACAGAATTCTCTTACAAGAGACAGTTTAACTACAGAACAAATATTGCTAGGTACCCAAAAAACAAGTATGACATTACTGTACTTAACACATAAAGTTACATTATCCAGACAAACAGAACACACATAAAAAATAAAAATAAATAAATAAGAATAAAAAAGAAATAAAAAAACAAACAAACAAAAAAAACAGGAAATTCATTCTACTTAGTTACATTTCTTGTAATAAATGACCAATATTATTGTTGTTAATGTAGTAATTAAACGGTTTCCATATTTCTTCATATACATCCATTTTGTTATGAATAAAATATGTTACTTTTTCCATGGCCATACATTGTACCATGGCATTAATCCAAGTTCCAATAACTGGTGGGTCAGGCCTTTTCCAACTAAGAGCTATCATTCTTTTAGCTTGTAATATAGCATAATCTATGAATTTGCGCTGCTGAAGATTTAATTTAAGGTTCTTTGGATATAAATGTAGCAAAATCATTTTTGCATCTAGTGAAATATTCAAGGGTATAATTATCTTTGTAATATTAATCACTTCCACCCAAAAGTCTCTAATAATGTTGCATTCCCAAACACAGTGTACAAATGAACCCTGAGCCTCTCTGCATTTAAAGCATGTATCAGGAATGTTTTTATTAAACCTATTTAATTTGACAGGGGTTATGTAAGTCTGCATCAACCAATTATATTGAAGTAGTTTTAAGTTAACGCTCCCTAACTGTTTCTGAGAATTTTTACATACTTGTCTCCATTCATCCTCAGATATATCCTCGTTCAATCCCATCTTCCATAATTCAAGTTTCGATGTTGAGGATTCAGTAGACCCTGATACTAACCAGTTGTAAAAAACTGATATTAATCCTTTATTATTACATTTCTTAGTAATTAATTTCTCCAAAGGAGAGAGTACTGGCAAGTTTAATGATTGGTTCTGCCTAGAAAGAATAAAACTCCTTATCTGTAAGCATTTAAAGAAATGTTTTCTTGGAATATTGTACTTAGTAGATAATTGCTCAAACGACATCAACGTTCCCTCCTCAAAAAGATCACTAATTTTGCTTAATCCCTTTTCAACCCACAACCGGAATCCTGGGTCCTTCGTACCTGGTTTGAATAATGTGTTGCCCCAAATGGGGCTATATTGGGATAAAGAGTCAGCTATTTTCATGTACTCTCTAACTTCAAGCCATATTCCAATCATATTACAAACTATAGGGTGCTTTTACTTATTTTTTATTAAAAATTTTATTTAATAATTTTTTTATTTTATTTAATTGTGTTAATTTAATTTAATTTATTGCATTTTTATTTGTTTATTAATTAATTTAATTTAATTAAATGGTTGTTTTGATATTTATATTTACATAAAAATGTTCAGAAGTGCAGTGTGAGTTAAACAGCAATTACACAAAAAAGGTTTAATGTAATAATTGACACACAGTAATTGATTAATTAATAAAAAATAATGAAAAGATTTAATGGTTGTTTTGATTAAATATACATTAAATGTCCAGAAGTGTGAGCTGATAAAACAGCTGTATTTATTCAGGCTGTAGACGCTGTTATTCATTATGCAGATGTTTCAGCAGTGAGAAACGTGAAACAGATGCAGAAATATGTGCATTTGTTTTTCTGGAGATCTGCTTCACTTCCAGTAAAGCTGGTAAAAGTGCAGCCGGCTGTCTAGATGAACTGACCGTCTCAGATGAAAAAACACACACGTTTCGCAAGCTTTACACTGATTTCCAGGAAGAGAATCTGATCTGACAGACAGAATAAACAGCATCTGTATGACACACACCACTCCTGAAGGCGAATAAACTGCATTTTGGCTTATTTCAGGATTGTTTTTTAGTGCAAACAGGGCAGGGTTGCCAGATTTCCACAACAAAACTACCCCAATGGCCACTAATAAAAAACCCAACTATAGCGAACTCACAATATGACACTTACAGTTTTTAAAATACATATTTTGCATCCATACATGGTTTGATTTTTAGAGAATCACTGTCTAGTGAATATACAAATGTTTCCATAACCTTATGATAGCAAAACGGACTTGCGTCTAATTCGTGCAGTTTATTTATTTATTGTTTGTTTGTTTGTTTGTTGTTATTACTAAAATCATTTTATACAGTATCTTGTAACAATTTAATTTATTTTATGACATCTAGTTTCCAAGGCCAAGTTTAGTTTAATATACTAAAATTAAAAAGTAAAACTAACTAAAATGCTGGGTTGTTTTAACTCAATGTTGGGCCAAATATGGACAAACCCGATGTTGACTTTTTAAATTATATTTAAATCACACTTGCGTCACGGTGGTGCAGTGGGTAGCACGATCGCCTCACGGCAAGAAGGTCGCTGGTTCGAGTCCCGGCTGGGTCAGTTGGTGTTTCTGTGTGGAGTTTGCATGTTCTCCCCATGTTGGCGTGCGTTTCCTCCGGGTGCTCCGGTTTCCCCCATGTTCCATGTCCTATAGGGGAATTGGGTAGGCTAAATTGTCCATAGTGTGTGTGTGTGTGTGTGTGTGTGCGTGTGCGTGAAGGAGTGTGTATGGATGTTTCCCAGTGCTGGGTTGCAGCTGGAATGGCATTCGCTGCGTAAAACATGTGCTGGATAAGTTGGCGGTTCATTCCGCTGTGGTGACCCCAGATTAATAAAGCGACTAAGCCGAAAAGAAAATGAATGAATGAATAACACTTTTTAACCCAATGGTTGGGTTTGTACATATTATTGACCCAACAATAATTTACAAAAACATGTTTTAAACTAAACAGGTGTTAAGTTCAATTATAGAAATAAAAAATAACATTTAATAATGTTAATTTAATGTCTGTGAATTATGGACAAACACAACCATTGAGTTAAATGTGTCATTTTAATTTTATTGACAAAATTAACCCAGTTTTGAGTTTAGGGGGCACAAAGTAACGCGGGGTTAAATGTGTTAAAGGTATTTGCGCAAACACCAGAAAAAACTCTAACTGTTGGTACAGTAAGAGTGTAAAAGCCATTTTTCAGGTGATGCATCAAAAAACTAAAATATGACTAAAGCATACAATAAATGCATCACAAATCAGTTCATTTTAGTTCAATTTGGGTTTATTATCAGTAATAAAGTAATCCAGATAATCAGTAAACACACACACACACACACATAAATGTTGCCTAATCACTGGCCAGTAGCACTACTTGAAAATAAATTTTGCTCTCCTTTTTTTCTGGCTTGAAAATTTCTCAATGACCTTTTGGTTAAAGTCAGTCATCTCAGTCTCCAGTCTCTTCTCTATTGACAGCATGGCCAATGCATTCAGCCTCTCTTGCGTCATGCTGCTTAAAACAGCAAACACGGAAATAGTAAAAGGCATGACTTACATCACAACCTGCCAGCCAACTCCGTTTGTCATGACAAGTGCTGGAAAAGCCCCGAATATACGCGCGCCCGCCATCACTTGACTACTGGTGAATTTGCAAGGAAGGTCGATCTGGTCCAAGCTCCTTGATTCTTTTTTTTCTTCATCCAAGCGCCTTGTGAACGGATATCTTTGCAAAGATACAACAGAATTTTCCTTCATCTCGAGAAATTGCGTTCTAAGCTCTTTGGTGAGAATGGTCCAATCACATAAGGCCAATCATATAAAAACAAATATGATTCGTTCTAACAACTAAAATGGGAGGGTTCGGGACGCAGAGTGCTGCGCCCCAAAGACAATTTAAAACCGGCCAATTAGAGCTTATTGTCATATCACGTGCATTGCAAAAGTTTGTGTACCTACATAGACACCCATTAGTCCGGCACCCCGCACACATATGAAAACATATTGTTCATACATTTTTTTTAATAAATGTTAGTATGACTACAATAAATGTTAGAATGATATAATTAAATCAATTTACTTTGTTAATATTTGTGATAATAAACATTAACATATTAAAGGGGTCTAACTTGAAGGGGGCAGCGCCCTCTATTGACCAGCCGCCACTGGTTTTCACTACAGTGTCGGCAGATATCTTCCTGCCAATTATTTAAAAATTTCGGCAAAATTTGGATGAGAAATACAGGAGAAACCATTTTTGCAGTATAAAAGTATTTTATATTATAGTCTATATTTTTTTTACTTTAAAAAGAACTGAAAGTATGAGCGTAAAATCTTAAATTGTGATCACTGTCTTCTAGGCTAAAAGATGAAACCATTGTGAAAGATGTGTAAAACACACAGTGACTGCTAGACAGTTTTGAGTAAAACATGACACAGCGGGGTTAATTATAACAGGGTATTACACTTAAGCCACACACTGTTGGACACCAATTACACCAACACAATATTGTTTTTAATTTTGAGTGTAACGTTGAGAACTTTTTAAATAAAAATGTTTTTTAATAGAAAATATTGTTTTATTAGAAAAAAAATATTTTATTGCTAATAATGCAAATAAATGCATTGAATAATAAAGGATAATAATGCAAATAGATTCAAATGTGTTTATCCCATAAACAAAATAAATAAATAAACATACTGTGCTATGTAGAATAAAAAAGAAATGAGCCAATTACTGAGGAAATACAGCTACTATTTAAAGTAAACTGAGTTTAAATTAATAGTGTGAAATCTGCCTTTAAGCATGTGTTACAACCTTGTCTGTTACAGCTTGGCCCGCAGGTGGGGTAAATAGTAACATTTTTACTCTTGGCACTTTTGGCAATACTGCACAGAAATCATGGATCCGGCGATCATAATTCCAGTGCTCATTTGTAGGAGAGGCTTGTGTTTTGTTGGTAAAAAAAAATATGGTTTGTCTAACCCCATTACTTCGTTCATTATTTGACCAAAACCAAAAAGTGTTACTTTGTGCCCCGCTCTCCCCTATTCCATATTGATCCCAACAATAGATATGCTGGGTTATTTAAACCCAATTTTGCTGGGGAAAAAGGGTAAAAAAGCAACTGCTAATAAAAAATTCTAAAATATCCCAAATATAATATTTTTACATTACTTGGGTTGAAATAACCCAGCAATTTTAGTTTTTTTTTTATTAATTGAGCTAAAGGGATATGACAATATTTACATAGAAATATACATATAACTAGACCAACACGAATTCCGCAGATTTTTAGCCCATCATTAATTCTGTTTATTTACTTGAATGTGTGTAAATCTGAATTTATTCAGTTTTTAAATTACACATATTTCACATATTAAGGTTTTAGTTATGAGACTCCCAAAATAATTCCGCAGATTTTTACCAAAATTCTCCGCAGAAATTGCAAAAAACGTCCGCAGATTCCGTCTGGCCCTACATATAACCAAATATATAACATAAACTGACTGTCAACATCTGTTTGTGTGTGACAATGTGTATACGAGTAAGCAAACCAATTGGATAATAGATTTTTTTTTCGGATTTAAGAACGAAATAATGACAGAAAAGATCAGAAATAGATAGGGAAAATGTAATTACTAACTTTTTGTGTCGTTATTTTGGCGGTTTGTCAAAATGGCGTCAATGTGTGGATGTCAAATAAACGTCAAGACTTTTTTTTGCATTTTTTTCTGTTATAAGGTGCCCTGGGGTGTGTCTAAACGCACTAGACTCATTAGGATGATGTAGTGTGCTCACCAAGGCTGCAGTCTAGTTAGGGAACTGCACACTTGAGTGTTGTGGGTTTGAGAAAGTGAATCAGGAACAGCGCGTCTCCTCCTCTTCAACATTTCCTGTCAGTGAGTCCTGATCCTCCGCTGAGGGGCAGATCAGCCGCTGTCAGAGCCGCTTTTAGAGCCTCGGGCGGCGGACAGTGGCGCGGTCGGATTCGATGATGGAGCGGCTCGGACCGCCGGTCTTCGGCTCCGGTTCGGTTTTGCTCGTGTTTCTCATGTCTGGTGAGTTTCCGCTTCTGTCTCGTTTCTATAGCGCGCGCACTGTGTGCGGGAGCGCGCTCAAAACTACGCGTCAAAACTTTGAGTGGAAATATATTTATTATTAGGCCAGTATTATTATTAGTTTATTTATTTATCAGTGTGTGAAACTGTCAGACAGCAGTGGTGTGGTTCTTATCTCCTCGTGCGCGAGTTCCCACGTGTGTATAACATTAGTACAGTGCTACTGATAACTTTATATTTAAAAAAAAAACATGTTGAGTTATTGTCTCTACTGTAAAACTATGGCCTTTTACTAATATTACTGTGAGATATTGTTTAATATAGTTTTTCCACATTACAAAAATATAATAGCAATTTATAGTGCTTTTGAATTTGAAATAATCGAGTTGCCATGCTAATACGACAACTGTAGTAGGCTAATATAAACAGATTAATCAATACTGTAGTTTTCTACAACTATATCTATATTATACTACATTTATTGTAGTAAAAACTAAAGTATAGCTAACCCTAACCCTACTACAATATTTATTATCATTCACTATATCAGTTATCAGTTCGCTATATTTACGGTATGCTGGAGCCTTCATTAGCAAAGTGTTTGATATAT
Organism: Danio kyathit; assembly: GCA_903798195.1. NCBI lineage: Eukaryota > Metazoa > Chordata > Actinopteri > Cypriniformes > Danionidae > Danio > Danio kyathit. The sequence continues at coordinate 1,311,839 of LR812537.1, forward strand.
ACTATAATATATACAGTAAAATACATTTTACTATAGTATTATCTACCTGTTACTGATAGCTTTATATATAAAAATCAAACATGTTGATGTTATTTTTGCTAGAGTTATTGTTTCTACAATAAAACTATGGAACGTTACTAATATTATCGTGAGATATTTGTAAAATATAGCATTCCACATATTAAAAATATATATATAAGTAATTTATAGAAATTATGAAATTGCCATGCTAAAACTATAATAGGCTAATATAAACAAATGAACCAATACTGCAGTTTTCTGCAACTATAGCTATATTATAGTACAATACACCACAGTTTACTGTAGTAAAAACTAAAGTATACTACATTATTTATTAGAGTTCACTATATCGGTTATCTCTTCACTGTAGTTAACATTACAGTAAGCTGTCTCATTCACTAACAAAATGGTGGATATACTATAATATAGACAGTATAGTACACTTTACTATACTGTAGTATGGTTGAAAAACACTAGTATTTATTACAAGTTGCTATTTTCATGTGGGAACAGTTTAACTAAATCATAATAACTAGTTTGTGGTACTTTGGTGGTTGTTAAAATCAACAAATTTGAAGCCACAACTGGAATAAAATGAAGGGTAATGTTTTCTCTACGTTATATATAGAGAACGAGTTATATATACACAGTTGAAGTCAGAATTATTCGCCCCCCTGTTTATTTTTTCCCCAATTTAACAGAGAGCAGATTTCTTCAGCACATTTCTAATCATAATAGTTTAATAACTCATCTCTAATAACTGATTTATTTTATCTTTGCCAAGATGACAGTAAATAATATTAGACTAGATATTCTTCAAGACACTTCTATACAGCTTAAAGTGACATTTAAAGGCTTCACTAGGTTAATTAGGTTAACTAGGCAGGTTAGGGTAATTAGGCAAGTTATTGTATAATGATGTATAATATTGTATAAACAATCAAAAAAAAAAAATAGCTTAAAGGGGCTAAAAATTTTGACCTTAAAATGGTGTTTAAAAAATTCAAAACTGCTTTTATTCTAGCCGAAATTAAACAAATAAGACTTTCTTTAGAAGAAAAAATATTATCAGACATACTGTGAAAATTTCCTTGCTCTGTTAAACATAATTTGGGAAATATTTAAAAAAGAAGAAAAAAATTCAAAGGGAGGGTAATAATTCTGATTTCAACTGTATGTATATATATAGATATATATATATATATATATATATATATATATATATATATATATATATAGAGAGAGAGAGAGAGAGAGAGAGAGAGAGAGAGAGAGAGAGAGAGAAAGAGAGAGAGTGATTGATATATATATATATGTGTGTGTGTGTGTGTGTTATGGGATGCTGACTATAGTCTCATCTGATCGTGGTAATCTGGAGATCACATCAGTCTCTGCTGCTGCATGTGTTTGTGTTTATTTTCTGGCGTGTTGAGCTGAATGTAGAGACACTGACATCATGCTTCATGCTGTAGAAATGTTTTTGTAAATTAAAACATCTGTTTGTGGTTAAAACCTCTGGCTGTGTGTTGATGTTGATGAGTGAACATACAAACTGATGTTCTCTGGTAACATAATAATAATAACATCACATAATAACCAATAACAACTAATAATAGTAACATAATAATGACAGCAGCATAATAACTTACGTTACCAGAGAACATCAGTTTATATGTTTACTCAAACCTATAAACTGATGTTCTCTGGTGTTTCTGCAGCTCTTCTCCAAACAGCTGATCTCCGCTACGTCTGCAGCTCCTGTAAGGCTCATCCAGTCAACTGTGTGTCAAATCAGTGCGTCTCAAACTGCAGTGTGTCCACAGAGTGTGTGAATGAGCAGGACGTCTGTGCCGCCGTCTGGTATGAGCAACACTCCAGTCACACACACACACATGTCTGAACTCGCTCATTCGCACATATACAGTACAATACCTAAGCTGCGTTCCAAATAACACACTATGCACTTATACACTATGTTTATGTTTTGTTTTATACGCTATGCACTTATGCACTATAATACACTATACATTATGCACTATGCACTAACACACTATAATACATTATACACTATGCACTTATACACTATGTACGTGTACACTATGCACTTATACACTGTTCACTTATACACTATGCACCTATACACTATTTACTTTGCACTTATACACTATGCACCTATACACTATTTACTTTGCACTTATACACTATGCAATTATGCACTATACACTATATACTTATACACTATGCACTTTTACACTATTTACTATGCACTTATACGCTATGCACTTATACACTATGCTCTTATTCACTATCCACTTATACACTATACCCTATGCATTTATACATTATGCACTTATACACTACGCACTCATACATTATACTCCATATGCACTTATAGACTATGCACTTATACACTATTTACTATGCACTTATATGCTATGCATTTATGCACTATACATTTATACACTATACACTTATTCACTATCCACTTATACACTATACTCTATGCAGTTATACACTATACACTTATACACTATGCACTCATACACTACTCTCAGCACTTACACACTACGCACTTAAACACTATAATACAATATGCACTTATTCACTATGCACTTATACACTATACCCTATGCACTTACGCACTATGCACTTATAAACTATGCACTTTATACACTATACACTGTACCCTAAGCACTTATACACTACGCACTTTTACACTATACACTATGCACTTTTACACTACGTACGTAAACACTATGCACTTATGCACTATGCACTTATACACTATGCACTTTAAACACTATGCACTTATGCACTATACACTACCCTATGCACTTATACACTACGCACTTACACCATACCCTATGCACTTTTACACTATGTACTTATACACTATACACTGTACCCTATGCACTTATACACTACGCACTTACACCATACCCTATGCACTTTTACACTATGTACTTATACACTATACACTGTACCCTATGCACTTATACACTACGCACTTACACTATACCGTATGCACTTTTACACTATGTACTTATACACTACGCATTTATACACTATGCCCTTATACACTATGCACTTATATACTTTGCACTTATACACTACGCACTTATACACTATACCCTATGCACTTATACACTATGCACTTATAAACTATGCACTTTATACACTATAGACTGTACCCTATGCACTTATACACTACGCACTTACACTATACCCTATGCACTTTTACACTATGTACTTATACACTATGCACTTATACACTATACCCTATGCACTTATACACTATGCACTTATAAACTATGCACTTTATACACTATAGACTGTACCCTATGCACTTATACACTACGCACTTACACTATACCCTATGCACATTTACACTATGTACTTATACACTATGCACTTATACACTATGCACTTTATACACTATACACTGTACCCTATGCACTTATACACTATGCACTTATATACTATGCACTTATACACTACGCACTTATACACTATACCCTATGCACTTATACACTATGCACTTATATACTATGCACTTATACACTATGCACTTTATACACTATACCCTATGCACTTATACACTATGCACTTTATACACTATACCCTATGCACTTATACACTATGCACTTATATACTATGCACTTATACACTATGCACTTTATACACTATACCCTATGCACTTATACACTATGCACTTATACACTATGCACTTTATACACTATACACTGTTCCCTATGCACTTATACACTACGCACTTACACTTTACCCTATGCACTTTTACACTATGTACTTATACACTACGCACTTATACACTATACCCTATGCACTTATACACTATGCACTTATAAACTATGCAATTTATACACTATACACTGTACCCTATGCACTTATACACTACGCACTTATATACTATGCACTTATTCACTATACTTTATGCACTTATACACTATAATACTCTATGCACTTATACACTATACATTATACAATTATGCACTTATGTACGTATACACTATATACATTTAAGAGTCGGACCAAAAAGTCAGAATTACACAAAGGCATCCCCTCAGTGCACTTAGTAGTGCTCAAATTCACTCACTTTTTTATTCACTCCTTCAAGTGTACTAGTGGAATAATGTAGGGAATAGTGAATGAAGCTTAGGTTTCACTGTGTTTTCTTACATTGTCATTAAGTTCTCGGTGTTTAAGATTTTTAGTGCTTTAGAATTCCAGAACACAGATGGATTTCTAACACTAATTAGTCTGTGCACTGTTGCATTATGGGTGTTGTAGTTTTGTTTGTGACGATTATTACAGGAAAAGAGAAACTGCAGCGTGAGCTTGTTTCACTGTCTTTGTGATTCAGGAAGAACAGCTCAAAATAAACTAACGTTGTAAATCAGCTGACTGTATGTTATTAAAATAGCATACTTAATCTGCATACAGTATGCAAATTACAGTATATGCATGCAGCAGTGCACTGATATTGCTTGTTTATTTTTATGATTTAAACATTATTATTACTAATTACAAACTAATTACTAACTACTGCAGGACACATAGGAGTGTGTTCAGCTGCTGACGGTTTGTGTCTATATGTGTATTTTAAGGTGGAGAGATGCAGGACGAGTGATGGTGCAGACTTTATGTCATGACCCGTTGAAGCTTCTGTACGATGTGATGTTACAGGATTATTTCAGCTCGGAGTGTGTGTTGCAGGAACGACACGTACACAAAAGACACCTGCGTGTGTGTGGCTGTAGAGGTGACAAGTGCAACCAGAACACACTGCTGCGCAAACTCACTGAGCAGGAGAAATGTAAGTATAGAGAGACGTATGTGTGTGTGACAGAGTGTGTGTGTAGGTGTACTTCCATGTAAACTACTAATATTCCTCTATGAAGTGTATACCACTATCATAATACTATTACGTGTACTACCATGTATACTACTATTTATACTCACTAATATAACACTGGGGATTATATACTACTAGTATTCTTCTATGAAGTTTAGTTTACCATGTAAACTACTAATGTACTACTATGAAGTGTACACTACCATGTATACTAGTATTTATATTAACTAATATAATACTATTGATTATATACTACTAATATTCTTCTATGAAGTGTATACTAGCATTCATACTTCTAATGTATTACTCTAGAATGTCTACTATCATGTATACTACTAATATACTTTTATGAAGTGTATACTACTATCGTAATACTATGAAGTGTATACTACCATGTAAACTATCATTTATTCTAACTAATATAATACTATGGATTATATATTACAATTCTATGAAGTATATACTAACATGTAAACTACTAATGTACTACTATAAAGTGTACACTACCATGTATACTAATATTTATACAAATATAATTCTATGGATTAATATACTACTAATATTCTTCTATGAAGTGTATATTACCAAGTAAATTAATGTACTACTATGAAATGTATACTACCATGTATACTATTATTTATACTAACTAAAATAATACTATGACATGTACAGTATACTACTGATATACTACTATGAAGTGTTTACTATTATGCAAACTACTACTATACGTCTATGAAGTGTATACCACCGCATAAACTACTAATGTTTTACTATGAAGTGTATACTATTAAGTATACTACTATTATACTACTATAAAATGTATACTACCATCTGCACTACTGATATAAACTACTATGAAGTGTATACTACCATCTGTACTACTAATATTCTCCTAGGAAGTGTATACTACCAAGTAAACATTATATATAATATAATAGTATATTATACTAACTAAAATAATACTATGACATGTACAGTATACTACTGATATACTACTATGAAGTGTTTACTATCATGCAAACTACTATTATACTTCTATGAAGTGTATACTATTATCATAATACTATTACGTGTATTACTACCATGTAAGCTACTAATGTACTACTATGAAGTATACTACCGTGTATACTACTATTTATACTAATACTGTGGATTATATACTAGTAAGATTCTTCTTTGAAGTGTATACTAACATGTATACTAATAATTTTACTTACTAATATAATATAGCTTATATACTACTAATATACTATGTATACCACTATGTTTACTTTTAATATACTGATATGAAGTGTATACTATCATGTATACTACTAATATACTACTATGAATTGTATACGACCATGTATACTACTATTTATACTAAGTAATATAATACAATGTTATGTACAGTATACTACTGATATACTACTATGAAGTCTTTACTATCATGCAAACTACTACTATACTTCTATGAAGTGTATACCACCACGTAAACTACTAATGTATTACTATGAAGTGTACACTATTATGTATACTACTATTATACTACTATGAAATGTATACTACCATCTTCACTACTGATATAAACTACTATGAAGTGTATACTACCATCTGTACTACTTATATTCTCCTAGGAAGTGTATACTACCATCTGCACTTCTAATATACTACTAGGAAGTGTATACTACCATCTGCACTTCTAATATACTACTAGGAAGTGTCTATTACCATCTGCACTACTAAAATACTACTATAAATTGTATACTACCATCTGCACTACTAACAAACTACTATGAAGTGTATACTACCATCTGCACTACTGATATACTACTATAAAGTGTATACTACCATCTGCACTACTAATATACTATGAAGTGTATACTACCATCTGCACTACTGATATACTATTATGAAGTGTATACTACCATCTGCACTACTGATATACTATTATGAAGTGTATACTACCATCTGCACTACTAACATACTACTATGAAGTGTATACTACCATCTGCACTACTGATATACTACTATAAAGTGTATACTACCATCTGCACTACTAATATACTATGAAGTGTATACTACCATCTGCACTACTGATATACTACTATGAAGTGTATACTACCATCTGCACTAGTGATATACTACTATGAAGTGTATACTACCATTTGCACTACTGATATTCTACTATGAAGTGTATACTACCATCTGCACTACTGATATTTTACTATGAAGTGTATACTACCCTCTGCACTACTGATATACTATTATGAAGTGTATACTACCATCTGCACTGCTGATATACTACTATGAAGTGTATACTACCATCTGCACTACTGATATACTACTATGAAGTTTATACTACCATCTGCACTACTGATATACTATTATGAAGTGTATACTACCATCTGCACTACTGATATATTATTATGAAGTGTATACTACCATCTGCACTACTGATATACTACTATGAAGTGTATACTACCATCTGCACTACTGATATTCTATTATGAAGTGTATACTACCATCTGCACTACTGATATTCTACTATGAAGTGTATACTACCATCTGCACTACTGATATACTATTATGAAGTGTATACTACCATCTGCACTACTGATATACTACTATGAAGTGTATACTACCATCTGCACTACTGATATACTATTATAAAGTGTATACTACCATCTGCACTACTGATATACTACTATGAAGTGTATACTACCATCTGCACTACTAATATACTATTATGAAGTGTATACTACCATCTGCACTACTGATATACTATTATGAAGTGTATACTACCATCTGCACTACTGATATACTATTATGAAGTGTATACTACCATCTGCACTACTGATATACTACTATGAAGTGTATACTACCATCTGCACTACTGATATACTATTATGAAGTGTATACTACCATCTGCACTACTGATATACTATTATGAAGTGTATACTACCATTTGCATTACTGATATACTATTATGAAGTGTATACTACCCTCTGCACTACTGATATACTACTTTGAAGTGTATACTACCCTTTGCACTACTGATATACTACTATGAAGTGTATACTACCATTTGCACCACTGATATACTATTATGAAGTGTATACTACCATTTGCACTACTGATATACTATTATGAAGTGTATACTACCATCTGCACTACTGATATACTATTATGAAGTGTATACTACCATCTGCACTACTGATATACTATTATGAAGTGTATACTACCATTTGCACTACTGATATACTATTATGAAGTGTATACTACCATCTGCACTACTGATATACTATTATGAAGTGTATACTACCATCTGCACTACTGATATACTATTATGAAGTGTATACTACCATCTGCACTACTGATATACTACTATGAAGTGTATACTACCCTCTGCACTACTGATATACTATTATGAAGTGTATACTACCATTTGCACTACTATAAAGTGTATACTAACATGCTATTGTAACTCTCATATGCACAGAATGTCAGTTTTACTACATAATGCAGATATTGTTAGAATGAAAACATGAATGTGTGTGTGTGCGTGTGCGTGTGTGTGTGTGTGTGTGTGTGTGTGTTTTCAGTGTTGATGTCAGACTCTCTCAGCGGCTTCAGACTCAAACAGAACTGTAGGTTTTGTGATGTTCAGTCTTCGGTGTGTAACGGCAGCGGTGTGTGTGAGTCTGCCTGCAACATAAGCTCCATCTGTGAGATGCCGGGCGAGGTCTGCGCCAGCTCCTGGTATGCATCAACAGAACACACACTGCATCAACACAACACACACTGCATCTGACATCACTTAGAAGAACACTACATAGGCAAAAAAACCTTAGAAAAGACTACATAGGAATATGGATGTGTCTGTGTGTTTTTGATGGATGGTGTGTATGTCTCTGTGTGTGTCTGTGTGCTGGTTCAGTCTGAAAGATCACAGCAGTGTTAATCAGGAAATGGCTTCACTGCCACACAGGAAATCCTGTCTGACTTCCAGACAATCCTGCAGGAAATAGTTCAGTTCAGAGAAACTCACACATGTATGGTGTGCAAGTGTGTGTGTGTATACTGTATATGTGATGGCATGTGTGTGTATATATGATAGTGTGATTGTATATGTGATGCTGTGTGGGTATATATATGTGTATATGCGTGTTTGTGTGCATGTGTGTATATATATGTGATGGTGTGTGTGTGTATGTGTGTGTATATATATGATGGTGTCTGTGTATGTGTGTGTATATATGTGATAGTGTGTGTATGTGATGGTGTGTGAGTATATATATATATATATATATATATATATATATATATATATATATATATATATATATATATATATATATATATATATATATATGTGTGTGTATATGCGTGTGTGTGTATATGTGATTCTGTGTGTGTAGATATGGGTGTATGTGTGTGTGTATATGTGATGGTGTGGGTATATATATGTGTGTGCGTATGTGTGATGGTGTGTGTGTATATATGGGTGTATGTGTGTGTGTATATGTGATAGTGTGATTGTATATCTGATGGTGTGTGGGTATATATATGTGTATATGCGTGTTTGTGTGCATGTGTGTGTATATATGTGATGGTGTGTGTGTGTATGTTTGTGATGGTGTGTGTATGTGTGTGTATATATATATATCTGATAGTGTGTGGGTATATATATATATATATGTGTATATGCGTGTGTGTGTGTGTGTGTGTATATGTGATGGTGTGTGGGTATATATATATACGTGTATATGCGTGTTTGTGTGCATGTGTGTGTATATATGTGATGGTGTATGTGTGTGTATATATGTGATGGTGTGTGTGCATGTGTGTGTATATATGTGATGGTGTCTGTGTATGTGTGTGTATATATGTGATAGTGTGTGTATGTGATGGTGTGTGGGTATATATATATATATATATATATATATATATATATATATATATATATATGTGTGTGTGTGTGTGTGTGTGTATATGTGATGGTGTGTGTATATATGTGTGTGCGTATGTGTGATGGTGTGTGTGTATATATGGGTGTATGTGTGTGTATATGTGATAGTGTGATTGTATATGTGATGCTGTGTGGGTATATTTATGTGTATATGCGTGTTTGTGTGCATGTGTGTGTATATATGTGATGATGTGTGTGTATATATGTGATGGTGTCTGTGTAGGTGTGTGTATATATGTGATAGTGTGTGTATGTGATGGTGTGTGGGTATATATATATATATATGTGTGTATATGCGTGTGTGTGTATATGTGATTCTGTGTGTGTAGATATGGGTGTATGTGTGTGTGTATATGTGATAGTGTGGGTATATATATGTGTGTGTGTGTATGTGTGATGGTGTGTGTGTATATATGGGTGTATGTGTGTGTGTATATGTGATAGTGTGATTGTATATCTGATGCTGTGTGGGTATATATATGTGTATATGCGTGTTTGTGTGCATGTGTGTGTATATATGTGATGGCGTGTGTGTATGTGTGTGTATATATGTGATGGTGTGTGTGTATGTGTGTATATATATATCTGATGGTGTGTGGGTATATATATATATGTATATGGGTGTGTGTATATGTGATGGTGTGGGTATATATATGTGTGTGCCTGTGTGTGTGTGTGTATGTGTGATGGTGTGTGTGTATATATGGGTGTATGTGTGTGTGTATATGTGATGGTGTGGGTATATATATGTGTGTGCGTGTGTGTGTGTGTATGTGTGATGGTGTGTGTGTATATATGGGTGTATGTGTGTGTGTGTGTGTGTGTGTGTGTGTGTGTGTGTGTGTGTGTGTGAATGGTTGTATTTGCGTCTGTGTGTATATGTGATGGTGTGTTTGTACATATATATATATATGTGTGTGTGTGTAATGGTGTGTGTGTGTTTATGCGATGGTGCGTGTGTCTGTGTGTATATACGATGGTGTGTGTGTGTGTGTGTGTGTGTGTGTGTGTGTATATGTGTAAGTGTGTGTATATGATAATTTGTTTATGTGCGTGATTGTGTGTGTATATATGTGATGGTGTGTGTATATGTGTGTGTGTATATATATGGGATGGTGTGTGTGTGTGTGTAAGTGTGTAATTGTGTGTGATGTTGTGTGTGTGTTTGTGTCTGTGTGTGTGTGTGTGTGTGTGTGAATATATGTGATGGTGTGTGTATATGTGTGTGTGTGTGTGTGTATATATATATGTGTGACGGTGTGTGTATATGTGATGGTTTGTGTGTGTGTGTGTGTTTCAGGAGGAGTAACGGAGGAAACTCCAGCATAGAGACGGTGTGTCACAATCCAGCGCTGTCGTTTCACGGCCACAATCTGACGGATTCTCAGAGCCGCGTCTGTCAGATGAAGAGGGTGGAGGAGGACTTGTACATCTGCTCCTGTAACGATGAGGAGTGCAATGATCGCCTCTTCTTTTACCACGGTAAACCTCACATGAGTAAAACTGAGCCCTGCACTCACACCTGCAGCATTTTAGATGAGTAGAACGGTAAAAATACACTGTCGCCTCACAGCAAGAAGATCGCTGGTTTGAGTCCCGGCTGGATCAGTGTGTGTTTCTGTGTGGAGTTTGCATGTTCTCCCCGTGTTGGTGTGGGTTTCCTCCGGGTGCTCCGGTTTCCCCCACAGTCCAAACACATGCGCTATAGGAGAATTGATGAACTAAACTGGCTGTAGTGTATGAGTGTGTGTGTGAATGAGTGTGTATGGATGATTCTCAGTACTAGGTTACGGCTGGAACGGCATCCGCTGTGTAAAAACATGCTGGAATAGTTGTTGGTTCATTCCGCTGTGGTGACCCCTGATAAATAAAGGGACTAAGAATGAATATAAACAAAAATTTCTAAAACTAATTTAGTAAAACGTCCACTGAAATAAACATCCTAAACCGTGTGTGTGTGTGTGAGAGAGAGAGATAGAGAGACGGTGTGTGTCTGTGTGTGTGTGTGTGTGTGTGGTTTCCTGTCTGAAGATCACAGCTCAACTGTTGTTTGTCTGTTTTACTGTGTGATTACAGTAATGTGAAGCAGTCTGGGAAACTCACACTAGGAAAACACCACTCGTGCCTGTGTTTATTATCTATCAGAAATGATCTGAGTCCAGTTTTAGATTATTAACGGGAAGCTGAATCACTCCATCGTGTGAGAAAGCCTGATGCTAAAACAAGATCTGTAAAAAGTGAGGCTTTGCCTTTGTAATTTTGTCTTGTTTTTCAGGACAAACATTTAAACATTTAAATAAAATAGATTTTTCTTCAGAAGCAAAATGATGCAAATAAGCTGTCCTGTTTACTGAGAAGATCAAAATTATGATGTGATAAAAATAATCAGTGTTTGTCGCCGCCAATAGCCTAGTGGTTAGTGCGTCGACACATAGCTTGCGGCGACCCGAGTTCGATTCCCGGCTCGAGGTCCTTTGCAGATCCTTCCCCTATCTCCGCTCCCCACACTTTCCTGTCTGTCAATCTCCACTGTCCTGTCCATTAAAGGTGAAAACCCCTAAAAAATAATTATAAAAAATAAATAAATAATCAGTGTTGCCAGGGGGGTAGGGGAGATCGCGGGCAGGCGGCCGTGCCTTTACAAAACCACCCAAATATACATTGCCTATGTCATTTTTTACCCGCATAATCGGATTCAAAACTGCCCGATTGGCCAGGAAACCGCCCAATCTGGCAACATTGCAAATAATATTACTGTTTATTAATAATAGATAGAAAACACACATCTATCTATTATTTATTAATGCATTTAAAGCTATTTTCAGATATTTTGAAATTGTGTTACATTTTTACTGATTTGTTGTTTTATTTTAGTTTAGAATTAATATGATCTATTGTATATTTTAGTTATTCATTTTAATATTATAACTTTTTATTTCTTCATCATTTAGTTTAATTGCATAAATATTTTATTTTCAAATTATAACTTTCATATTTTTAGCATTTAGTTTAATAGTTATTATTGCTGTTTTCATTAAGATTGCATGAAGATGATAAATATAACCATTTAATTATTTTTTAAATAAAATATTTTCAGATTTTTTTAAATCATACATTTCATTTTTTAAATCCTTATTTTTATATTATAGCTTTTATATATTTTTAGCATTAATTGCATTTTTTGTTTAATTTACATTGCATAAAGATGCTAAAACAATTAACTGTAACCATTTATTTAATTTATTTTTTAAAGATATTTTCAGATATTTTTAAATCACATATTAATTGTTTTTTTTATTTTTTATTTTTTATTGTTTTTCTCATACTCAGATGTGAATAATTCTTCAGAAGTGGTTCTGTTCGATCCCCCCTCTGAGTCATCATGGTTCAGTCTGGCTCCAGTTCTGATCTCCGTCTTTGTCCTCATCCCGATCGTCCTGCTCTCCGTCTTCTACTGTTATTACATCAGTCAGCACAAACTGAAGTTCCCAAATAAGAAGAGTCTGGACAGCGAGAGATGCAACATTTTCATGAATCCAGAAGAGCATTCGGACAGCAGCTCCGCCAACGCCAACAGCCTGAACCACAACACTGAGCTGCTGCCCATCCAGCTGGACAGAGTCGTGGGAAAAGGAAGATTCGCAGACGTTTATAAAGCGAAACTGAAGCAGAGCGCCGACTCCTTCCAGACGGTGGCGGTGAAGATCTTCCCATATGAGGAGTTTTCCTCGTGGAAGAGTGAATGGCAGATTTTCTCTGATGTTGAGCTTCGGCATGAAAACGTCCTGCAGTTTCTGACAGCAGAAGAGCGGACGGCGGAGCGACAGTATTGGCTGATCACGGCCTATCACGAGCGAGGAAACCTGCAGGTGGGGATGCAAAATTTTATGAAACTTTGGTTTCGAATCAGTGATTTTAAGCATGTATGAAATTGGGAAGTTCATGCAAATTTAGTCATTATCGTTTCGCAACTTTTTGAAAATTCAAAGTTTCTCCACTAGGGGGCGATCTGTGTAAATGCCTATTTGCAGACAAATGCAGTAGTGATGGCTGCTTCGAAATGCTGCTTCTTCAAGCTTCAAAACTTTTACGAATCTTTTATTTCAAATAAGTGGTTTTGAACATGTATCAAATTGGGAAAGTCATGTGATTTCGATAAACTGGCTTCGTTACGCCATTACGAGGTTATTTTAGTAAACAAAAACTATTGCTCAAAAAACATTGTCAACTAAGGCCCCGTTTACACTAATGCGTTTTCGTTTTAAAACGGCGAGTTAGATCAAAACGATCCGCGTTTCATCTAGTGTTTCTAAACTTATCTCCGTCCACACTACTCCACCAAAAACGTATATCACGTGACCATTCGCGCACTCTGGGCATGCGCGTTCAAGTATAAACAGGAAGCATGCGTCTCGCTCGGCATTTGGTTATTGTTAGTCAACAAACGCTGGTTGAACGATGAGCGTGAGCGATTAGCGAGTGCTGGAACAATAGCTTGCCTCTTGCGAATATATGCAGCTGCTGTAGTAAAAAAGGCAGAGTTTAACTGCACAATGGCGCCTAAAACGGACAATAGTGCAAACAACGCTCCCATTTCTGTGTCCATGTTGTTGTTTACAGTGAAGGCTGGTCTGCCGTCTTCCGGTAGCGTTATAGTCATGTGATAGGGGCTTGACAAGTAAGGGAAGGATACGCAATGACCAAAAGCCCCAATCAGGTAGCGAATCTCAGCAGCCACGCCTCCGTTTTCAGATGTCTCCGTTTTCCCCCATCCACACTGAGACGGAGCAGCAGCGTATTAGAATGAAAGCGACCTGTCCAGCGTTTTCAAAATGCTCCGTTTTCGGGGCTCGAAAACTCCAGCGTAGTGTGGACGGATGGCGTAACCGTAGCAAAACTTATGCGCTTTAAAACGAAAACGCATTAGTGTAAACGGGGCCTAAAATAATGCAAAACTAAAAGTAAACAAAACTAACAACAGTAGCTATAAAACAAGGTGAAATAATATAATTAGTGTTTACTGACATGATTCATTTGTTTGGTTTTGATTGCCTATCAAATTGGGAAGGTCATGTAATTTCAGCAAACGGCTTTGTTACATCATTACAGATTTGACACGTTTAGAAAATGTAATGAAATTGGTTTGAAGTAAAACAATAGTTTTAGTAAAGAAAAAATAACAACAATCTAACTATAAAAGTAACTGATATAAATGTAAACAAGACATTTTTAATTATATATTGAGTCATTTGTTTTGAATCAGTGGTTCAGAGCTTGTATCAACTGGGCAGTCACATGATTTCATTAGATTAGAGTTTCGAAACTTTTTGACAATTCAATGTTTCTCCACCGGGGGCGATGTGTGTAAAGACCGATTCGCAATGATAATAGTAGTGATGGCTGCTTTCGAAACACTGCAACATTATTGTTTCAACAAATCTTTTGATTCGTATGAGTTTTGTTTTGATGGTTTTGAGCACGTATCAAATTAGGAAGGTCATTTGATTGCAGTAAACATGATTCGTTACGTCATTACCATTTCAAAACTTTTAGAAAATGTAATGTTTTACTTCTTGGAAATGACTTGGAGCAAGGGTATTTAAATAAACGAAAATAACAACAGTAACTATAAAACAAACTAAAATAAATGTATAGGAGGAATGTTTAACTATATAATGAGTCATTTGTTTTAAATGTTATGTTATTAATGTTTCAAAACTTTTAAACAATTTTGTGTTTCTCCACAAGGGGGTGATCTGTGTAAAGGACGATTCCCAAACATTTACAGAGCAAAGCTAGAAACATTTAGATTTTTCGAATTAGTGGTTTTGAGTGCGTATCAAATTGGGAAAGTTATGTAATTTCAGTAATCATTAAGCTTTGTTAAATCATTACTGTTTTGAAATGTCTAGAAAATGTAATGGTTCCCCTTTTGGAAATGGTTTGGAGCCAGTGTATTTCAGTAAATGAAAACTCAAAACATTTTTGTTAACTAAAATAAAATAAATGCAAAACTAAAACTAAACAAAACTGTTTACCGACATAATGAGTCATTTGTTTTGAATCAGTGGTTCAGAGCGCGTATCTACTGGGCAAAGTCACATGATTTTGTTAAATCCTTAAAGTCTCTAAACTTTTTGAGCGCGTATCAAATTAGAAAGGTCATGTGATTTTAGTAAACACACTTTGTTACGTTATTACCATTTCGAAACGTTTCGAAAATTAATGGTTGTCTTTTTGAAAATTGTTTGGAGCAAAGTTATTTTAGTGAACGAAAACAAACTATTGGTCAAATATATTTTGTTAACTGAAATAAAATTTAAAAACTAAACGGAACTAATGACAGTCACTATAGAGCTAACTGAAATAAAATAATTAGTAAAAACACCGGTAGATGCGCTTTTACTATAGATACTGTTTTCTATAAAACATGTTGTAAATTTTTATGTTTAACGACATGAATCATTTGTTTTGAATTGTGGTTTGTATTAGCTGTGACAAGTCAAGTGATTTCATTACATCATCAATGTTTCGAAACGTTTAAAAAATTCTATATTTCTCCACTGGGGATCTGTGTAAGGGACGATTCGTAAGCGTTTACAGAGGAAATCTTGTGGTTTCACCAGGGGACGATCTTTGCAATACTATAAAATCCACATCGGATATGAATATGAATCGCATGGCTTCATTCAGTTCGCCCTCTAGTGGTGAATCACTTAACTGGTTTCATAGTTTTTGCCCGATCTCAGATCAGTTTTACGAGTTTATACCACTTTTAATGAGACGTTTGTTAAATTTAAAGATAAAACATTAGTTAATGGTCTCCTGTTGGCTTTTTTACGATATATAACAATATATAAACGTTTTTTTTTAAGTTATAAAAGAATACATTTTATGCAGACACGTAATATTTAATGATATTAGAATTTAATATATAGATCATATATTCAATTTAAACGTTTTAAATATGTTTGAAAAAGTAAATTCTAGTTCTAGTTTTTGTTGCATTAACTTGTTTTTGACCAGCAGGTGTCACTAGCATGTATTTCGAACACTTATTTTGAATTATTTTGCGAAGAAGTTGTTCAATTATTTCGAAGTTTTGAAAAGTTTTGTTTGTCTCATCAGGAGCTGCTGGCGCTGCAGGTGATTGGCTGGGAGGAGCTGTGCCGATTGGGCGTGTCTCTGGCAAGGGGTGTGGCTCATCTGCACTCGGATAGGACGCCGTGCGGAAGAGCCAAAGTGTCGATTGCGCACCGAGACCTAAAGAGCTCAAACGTTCTGGTGAAAAGCGACTGGAGCTGCTGCGTCTGCGATTTCGGCCTCAGCCTGAGACTCGACAGCTGCCTGAGTCCTGAGGAACTGGCCAATAGCGGACAGGTGAACGCGTGTTTTTCATTAATGCTTGGTTCTGATTGGCTGAAGGATAATGGACTTCTGAAGTATGTTTCGAAAGTGAACGTACAAATAATATAGACGGAAACATTTGCTTTTTAGATATTTATGCAGTTAAACTACATGTAAAATTATAATAATAAATAAAAATAAAGATAAAACTAAATACTTTAAGTATAATAGATTATATTATATTAACAATTTTTAAAAAAATTAAATGCATGATTCAAAAATATCTAAAAATACATCTTTATTTTTATAAATTATTACGTTGATTTTCTTTAGATTTTTCATGCGCTCTAAATAAAAAGAAAATATTTATGCAATTAAATTAAATGATAAATACATTAAAGGTATAATATAAAACTAAATAAACTCTTAATTAATTTTAATTATATACAATAAAAATATGTGAAACGTACAACAAAACGTGCTCTAACATATTTTCAAACATGTAAACAGCGCCCTCTAGTGGAATTGTGGTCTGAAATGTGCAATGAAATGTACCCGGTCAAGCATTCAACAGCACTGTAGTATAAATCACTCTATACTATATTTCTGTGTGTGTTATGTGTTTGTCAGGTGGGAACGGCGCGTTATATGGCTCCTGAAGTGCTGGAGTCGCGGATGGATCTGGAAAACACAGAATCCTTCAAGCAGGCGGATGTTTACTCCATGGCCCTGGTGCTGTGGGAGATCATGTCCAGATGCAGTGCCACTGGAGGTACTAAATATAACACACAACATCTCATTCAGTATATAACAGACACACAGTATATCACTATAAAAACATTGTGCATTTCTGAGTGTGCCTCACACAGGTGAGTGGGCTTGACAAACCACCTGTAGAATCACTCTTCTTTCCATAAGCACCACACACTTTACTTTAAACTTTAAAAAGGACTCAGTAAGTATAACAATGTTTACTTGTGAATGTACCACAAATCAAGTTGCACGACTTGTTTTCTTCAATCTTAAATACCTCGTCTAAATACCTCTTTTACTCCTTGCACAATATTGTTCTGTCTGGTGTAAAAGTACTTGTGTAGTTTGTCTTAGGTTATGCGCATAGTTTTCGTATGTATAGTTAGTATAGATTTAAAATCAATCTTACATGCAGTGTGTTCAAACACACACTCACACAAACATGCGCACACATACAAGCACACATATACGTGCACACACACACACACACTGCACGAGGAGCGTCTCAGCTGATCACAGCCACAGATTATGCAATAATTTATATTATGCAATATTTAAGTAAATATACATTTTCATGTTATATATATGCAACATATACAGTTGAAGTCAGAATTATTCATCCCCCTTTGAATTTTTTTTTTCTTTTTTAAATATTTCCTAAATGATGTTTAACAGAGCAAGGAAATTTTCACAGTATGTCTGATAATATTTTTTTTTCTGGAGAAAGTCTTATTTGTTTTATTTCGGCTAGAATAAAAGCAGTTTTGAATTTTTAAAGAACATTTTAAGGTCAATATTATTCGCCTCTTTAAGCATTTTTTTTCTGATAGTCTACAGAACAAACCATCATTATACAATAACTTGCCTAATTACCCTAACCTGCCTAGTTACCCTAATTAACCTAGTTAAGCCTTTAAATGTCACTTTAAACTGTATAGAAGTGTCTTGAAGAATATCTAGTCTAATATTATTTACTGTCATCATGACAAAGAGAAAATAAATCAGTTATTAGAGATGAGTTATTAAACTATTATGATTAGAAATGTGTTGAAGAAATCTGCTCTCTGTTAAACAGAAATTGGGGGAAAAAATTTACAGGGGGGCTAATAATTCAGGGGGGCTAATAATTATGACTTCAAATGTATATAATGTTTTAAATTATATTCAATATTGTAAAAAAATCAGAATTGTCAAAAATTCTAAGATTAATAATTATAATGTTACACATAGGCAAGGCAAGTTTATTTATTTAGCACATTTCATACACAGTGGCAATTCAAAGTGCTTTACTTTACATAAACAAGAATAAAAAAACAAGTATAATAAAAAATAAAATAAATAAATCATGCATTTTATATATACATATATATATATAATTATTATTATTTTTTTATTATTATTATTATTTTATTAATTTTTAAAAGTTTTTTTTATTATTATTCAATGTATTTTTTAATATATTAAAATATATATTTTGGATTGTTTAAAGCTAATTACTCAACGAATTTTAATCAGGAAATGTATATATATATATATATATATATATATATATATATATATATATATATATATATATATATATATATATTTATATAAATAATAAAAATATATATATATATATTTATATATATATATTTATATATATTCATTTATTTATTTATATGTATTTATTTATATATATATATATTTATTTATTTATATATAAATATATATATATATATATTTTTTTTATATTTATATATAAATAAATAAATATATATATATATATATATATATATATATATATAATATTTATTTATTTATATATAAATATAAAAAAAAATATATATATATATATATATATATATATATATATATATATATATATATATATATATATATATATATATATATATATATATATATATATATATATATATATATATATATCCTAAAGGGGCTAATAATATTGACCTTAAAAACTGCTTTTATTCTAGCAGAAATAAAACAAATAAGACTTTCTCCAGAAGAAAAAATATTATCAGACATACTGTGAACATTTCCTTGCTCTGTTAAACATCATTTAGGAAATATTTAAAAAAGAGAAAATAATAATAATCAAAGGGGGGCGAATAATTCTGACTTTAACTAATATATAAATAAATATATATATATATATAAATATATAAATATAATCCTATAATATATATATAAATATATATATATATATATATATATATATATATAAATAAATAAATATATATATATATAAATAAATAAATATATATATGTATATATATATATATATATATAAATATATATATATAAATAAATATATATATATAAATAATAATATATATATAATATAATATATATATATATATATATATATATATATATAAATATATATATATATATATATATATATATATATATATATATATATATATATATATATATATATATATATATATATATATTAATGATGATATAGATATAGATATATAAATAAAATTCTGATCAAGTAGTTTAAATAAACTAGAATAGTTATTAGTATTATCATATAATTGGCAATATTACATAATTATTGTAAATTATAACAGTATAGTATTAAAAATAACTATTAATAATTAAAAAATAAAATAGAAAAATAATAGTTTTGTATCAAATTATAAATATAAATATTTAATTTTTTTTTTTTTATTACCCCATTAAAATAAGTTTATTTATACATTACACATATATTTATAGAAAGGCATCAGTCAAGTTTTGTTCAATAACAGGAAGCTTCGATGTTGTGTTAAACACATCATGTTACACCACTGACTTCCTCTCTCTGCTCTGTGCACTTCCTGTACGGCCTGTTTGTGCTTTACTGCAGTGTGAGGCTGAGCTGTTTATTCTAGAATCAAGAGTGTTTGTGGGTGAAGTCTAGAAGGGATACAGCTGCAGATACTCGCATCTATACAGCATCATTTCTGTGACACTGTACAACAATAACTCATATTTTTACATGAGTGTGATTGATAGGTTTAGGGTTTGGGTAGGGGTAGATGATAATAAAATACAATTAATGGGACATTTAATTAATAATGAAAATAAATGTTAACTTTCCACCACAGCTGTATCCCTTCTAGCAACCACCATGTGGTGGTGGAAATACACTGGTGGAAAACACTTGCCACAATGCACTTCTGCAGTGACGTCCCTCTTGGTGTTTCTGGTTTATTGTGATTTTCAGTCTATGGTAACTTGTTCAGAGCCACTTCTCACCTGCTATTACTAGAGTATATTGCTGGAGAGTTAATGGAGTTAATAATTTCTGCCTTCTGAAACTAAAGAGCTTTTATGTAAACAGATTATTTTCAATCACATATTAAAAACAATAGTTGTAATATAGAGTATAGTGCAAATATATATTACATCTAGATGTATATATCATCAAATATAGTGGTTATATATAAATATATATATAGTGCTTATATATATAGTAAATATATAGTGCTTCTTTGAGGATTATACTCTATTTACAGCAGGGGTGTCCAAACTCGGTCCTGGAGGGCCAGTGTCTTGCACAGTTTAGCTCCAACTTTCTTTAACACACCTGCCTGGAAGTTTCTAGTACACCTAGAATAACCTTGATTGGCCGGTTCAGGTGGGTTTAATTGGGGTGGGAACTAAAATATGCAGGACACCGGCCCTCGAGGCCCGAGTTTGGGCACCCATGATTTACAGGGATTAAATCATATTCTGCCTCCTGCTGGAGAAATTCAGCATTGCAGATACAAATACACCTATTACACATATATTTATAATAATAGTTTTAATAACTCATTTCTAATAACTGATTGCCGAGATTAAGCATATAATATTTGACTAGACATTTCTCAAGATACTAGTATTCAGCTTAAAGTGACATTTAAAGGCTGAACTAGGTTAATTAGGCAAGTCATTACAGTGGTTTGATTTTAGACAGTCAGAAATATAAGTTCTTAGGGGGGCTGATAATATTTATAGCAGTTTTTATACCATTTTATAGCTTATTTTAGCAGTTTTTACTTTAAAATCTATAGTTTATTCCAACAAAGCTAAAAGAAATTAGACTTTCTCCAGGAGAATAATATAAACATGATGAAAAAGCACAGAAACACACAGAAAAGAATACAAACAAAAACAGATCTGAAGGGTTTTTACAGTATAAAGGACATTACGTCTATGGAGAGTCCTCATTCGTGTGTGTGTGTGTGTGTGTTTTTAGATGTGCGTGATTATGAGCCTCCGTTCGGGAAGCTGAAGGGTCACCCGTGTGTTGAGAGCATGAAAGATGATGTCATCAGAGATCGATTGAGACCTGAGATCCCCACCAGCTGGAGCAAACATGCGGTACACACACACACACACACACACACACACACACACACACACACACACACACTCCAACAACCAGTAGTTTGCTGTGAGTGAAATATGAGAGGAGGAGCTCAAAAATGAATCCCGCCCCCCTACTCAATATTCAGTTAGAAATAAATCAGAATACTAAAATAAAAGTATGGAGCAAATTCTAGTTCATGTGGACATTTTGCATATATTATTTTTTTTTGTTGATATTTTACCTTTAAGTGTAATAAATTATAAATTAAAAATAAATTTGATAATTCTAAAATTTATGCATTTAAAATAAAATAAAAATAATTCAACAATTTATGATTTATTATTCATTCAAATAAATGCTTTGTGTTTTTTTAGGAATATATTTGTATTTAAATTATTTTTTATTTAAATAAATTTCTAATTACCATTTTTTTTTATAATTTATTAATAGTTTATAATAATTTATTCTAGTTAACATATCTTTATAATTTAATTTTTATTATAATAATTTTTTTGTAATTAATAAAATTTTTATTAATTGTTTTATATATACATTTCTTATTTAAAAATATCCTTTATTTATCTATTTTCCTCTAAACTCTCTCTCTCTCAGGGTGTTCATCATCTGAGCTCTACCATTGAGGAGTGCTGGGATCACGACCCTGAGGCGCGTCTGACGGCGCAGTGTGTGGTGGAGCGCTTCGATGACATCATCAGCAGTGACGTCATCCTCCCCATCACCCCCGACACCAAGAGCGCAGGGGATTCTGGGATACAAGAGATGTAGAGCCAAAAAAAAAATGACAACATTTGCACTTTACAGCAGAATCGTGCCAAAAACACACACGGTTTATAGAGCTTCAATAATCAGTGTCCATTTCTGAGATCAAGATATGGTGTTTGATGCCAGCGTTGTTATCACTTCATGGAAAACCAGCAGACAATACAGAGACTTTTATCTGCTTTTAAGACTTTTATTTACATTTTTAAAGGCAGTGTTCCTAGAGCAAAGAATTCTGGGAAATGTTTGCAGTGTTGGGGAAAGTTACTTTAGAAAGTAATGCATTACAATATTGAGTTACTCTCCAAAAAAGTAATTACTTTATGGTAAGTGATGCCTTACGTTACCTATTTTTTAAAACAATAATGTTGGCAGCATGGTGGTTCAGAGGTTAGCACTGTGGTTTAGAAGGTCGCTGGTTTGAGTCCCAGCTGGGTCAGTTGGCATTTATGTGGAGTTTGCATCTTCTCCCTGTGTTGGCATGGGTTTCCTCCGGGGGCTCCAGCGCTACACGTGCGCTATATGGGAAGTGATTAACTAAATTGGCCGTAGTATATGAGTGTGTGTATGTGTATGTGTGTGTGTGTGTGTGTGTGTGTGTTTCCCAGTACTGAGTTGCAGCTGGAAGGGCATTTACTGTGTAAAACATATGCTGGAATAGTTGGTGGTTCATTCCGCTGTGGTGACCCCAGATGAATAAAGAGACTAAGCTGAAGGAAATTAATTTTTTTTTAAAGCTAAATTAAACTAAGTAACTCGCATTATAATTTTAAAAGTAACTCAAATATTATTACTAAATTTAAGTAATGCATTACTTTACTCGTTACTTAGCTAAAGCAATATTATTATGTAACTTACCCCAACACTGAATATGTGAACTCGTGCCAAAAGCGTACAGTATTATGAAGCCAAAAAACCATGAGCAGTGATTCTGAATGACATATCGGCTGACTTAAGTGTTTACTATGGGATTCATTTTCCTCCAAATGTATTGAGGTCAAAATAATCCGTGTAATATAAATACAAAACTAATTAGAATAAGAAACAATGAGGTCATGTATTAAAGAATAATATGCATATATTAAACGGCGTAAAATTATAATGCAAAAATACTAATTTAAATGCTATTTACATTAAGAAACAGAAAGTCACGGGTTGAAAAATGATAAGCATGAATCAAAAAACAAACATTCATTTATTGCACAAAACTGAAACTTGAATAAAATAATTTACTTTATTGCTCATTTTAATTTTCATGTGCTTTTGATCTTTGATTTTTTTTTCTAACCGACACATTTTTATTATCAAGTTTTAGTATTTTTTGCGCCATAATTTTACATTTTTATTTTTGCTTATTTTTATTATTATTTTGTTCTTCAATCTCTGACCTTTTCCCAGTACTGGGTTGCAGCTGGAAGGGCATCTGCTGTGTAAAACATATGCTGGAATAGTTGGCGGTTCATTCCGCCCTGATAAATAAACGACTAAGTCTATTTTTTAAAAGATAATTAAACTAAAAACTCGCATTACATTTTAAAAAGAAACTCAAATATTATGACTTAATTTAAGTAATATTGCTTTAGCTAAGTAATGAGTAAAGTAATGCATTATTACATAACTTCCCCTCATGAATAAAGGGACTAAGTCGAAGGAAATGAATGAATCTGTGACCTCAATACTATTGGCTGGAAAGTTGATCCTATAGTTTTATAAACAGTAAATGTATATTAATGATGACCAAAGAGAACTGAACTGTGAGCTATATAGAGATATATGAAATATTATTTCTGCTGTGTTTGAGACTCTCAGGAGAAGCGGTTTATAATTGTGAAAATACAGCATGAAGACTTTTACATTTGTGCCTTATTGAGCAGATATTCATTTATATGAATGTGGATTATTGATCTAATATGAATATAACATATTATTCAGCAGCTGAAAGGAACTTTTATAAAAGCAAAGAAATACAGCACTTTTTGTAATGCATATGTAATCATTGTGTAACTTTGTGAAATCTTTATAAATTATGTCAGAAAATCATTTGAGTGGTAGGCCTCTATCATACACCCGGCGAAAGTGCTTGGTGCAATTTGTTGCTATTTTTAGACCAACCCAACCCTAATTGTCAGGTTTTGCACCACAATGTTTAACAGTACAGTAAATCCATTTATGCCACTTTGTAGACTCATGCAAGGGCGTAGGTATGCACTTGATATTGGTGGGGATGGGTGAATACAATCTCCCCCTACCACACCCCCCGTCAAGAATGAATATTGCTTTATTTATATATATATATATATATATAATCTTTTTGTCATGATGACAGTAAATAATATTAGACTAGATATTCTTCAAGACACTTCTATACAGCTTAAAGTGACATTTAAAGGCTTAACTAGGTTAATTAGGTTAACTAGGCAGGTTAGGGGAATTAGGCAAGTTATTGTATAATGATGGTTTGTTCTGTAGACTATCGAGGAAAAAAATAGCTTAAAGGGGCTAATAATATTGAGCTTAAAATGGTGTTTAAAAAATTAAAAACTGCTTTTATTCTAGCCGAAATAAAACAAATAAGACTTTCTCCAGAAGAAAAAATATAATTAGACATACTGTGAAAATTTCCTGAATCTGTTAAACATCATTTAGGAAAATATTTAAAAAAGATAAAATAATTCAAAGGGGGGGCGAATAATTCTGACTTCAAGTGTGTGTGTGTGTGTGTGTGTGTGTGTGTGTGTGTGTGTATATAGCTATTAATTGTTTAACTGCTATTGAAATATATTATTAATTAATCCTCTCTTCATACAATTTATTAAGTTAAATGAAATAATCAGGCCCGTAGTCAAGGGGGGTTCGTGTTGTTTGAATGACCAACAGTTGGATTATTATTATTATTATTATTATTATTATTATTATTATTATTATTGTATAAATGTTTCATTTTATTCAAGTAAAGTTGAATGTACTGGCCAGTTTTTTATTTGCCTAAAGGCTTCAGTTTTTAATTTAAAACAAGTTAACAGATTTCTAAAAAAAAAAAAAAAAAAAAAAATTTAATGATAGATGATAATAAATTTGTATGTCTTTATTCTAAATTTTCATAAATCTATAAAACTTATTTAAAACTTAGTTTAAATGCACATTTGTAAATAAACACAAAGGAATACCCATGTGGTCACTGATGCACCAATGAGGAAAAGTGATGTAAAATTATAATTTTCATAATTTAAAAAAAAAATATTTGCATACTGACCACCGGGAAAACTCCCGATCATATTCATACATACATTATATAATAATAATAATATTATTATATATATATATATATATATATATATATATATATATATATATATATATATATATATATATATATATATATATATATATATATATATATATATATATATATATACACACACGCATACATACATACATACATATATATTAGGGGTGTCAAAATTAATCGTTTCTTCGGTGCACCGCGATGCAGACGTGGACAATTCGGTATCGGTTCAGTAATAATCATAACCGGTTATTATGTACTGACGTCATTTATCTCACATGCGCTATATCGATGTAGCTTACTATGGCGAGGGAGGCGAGCCGCGAGCGCAAATATTTACAACGCTCTAACTACGTAAAAACTCTGAAACTGTGCACAATTTCACTGTGTGTGTGTTTGCTGAACACTGTTTCACTGACTCTTACAGCAAAAGCCCCTATTTCACGGCGATTAAGAGAATGAAAGTAACCTCCATTTCTCTCTCACTGTGGCCCATGAGTGCTGCTGTGAAGAGCACCAGCGTGTAAGAGCCAATCACAGCCCTTTCTGTTGAGCGCCTGACCAATCAAAGGGGTGTAAGGAAGAACTTGGTAGACAAGGCAGAAACTAAAGCGAGCGGGATATTTATATTGTTTATTTGCTATAGACCATTTCAATGTGGTCATGTCATTGGCCCATGAACATTTCCTGCTTGACGTTAAACTATTTCCTAACTGTAACAAGAGGCAATTCAATCATAACTTGATTTTAAATCAGCCGTCATAACACTATTTATCAATATGTGAACCTTTTTGGATTCTCAGAAGCAATGGAAATTAAAAATGTAAAACAGGAAATACGTTAGGACCATTGTTTTTGTTTACATCCTTCAAAATGGTCTATAAATGCTCGTGTTGTTTAAAGATACAGTTTATATTTCTGACTGTTTGTATTAAAGGACAAACTTGTTTTACAAATAGTATATAAATATATTTATACATTTTAATACAAGAATTTCTGTGCTGTGAAGAAAATATAAAACTGGGTATGGAAAGAATCGTCAATGCACCGTGATGCACCGAGATATCCAATTGAACCGAATCGATGGCATGATAATCGTAACCGAACCGAACCGTGAGACCAGTGTAGGTTCACACCTCTAATATATATATATATATATATATATATATATATATATATATATATATATATATATATATATATATATATATATATATATATATATACATACACACACACACACACACACACTTGTATATCTCTGGCTCTGGATGGCCAGTCCTCCACTGCACCTTGGTCCCGCATTCATTTCAAATGAGCGCTACCCTGTACTAAAATGGCGGCTCTATTGACGCATTTCTTCTAATAGGCAACAACAGGGTAGGCTACATCTAAAGTAAATATCTATGGGCCTACAGCTGTCCTCCCCACTTATAAAATGTCCGCTACGGCCCTGGCTTTAGTACCTTCACACAGACCAGACCAACTTACTACAGGTGATAGTCTGCACCTGGGTAGCCTTAATGGTCGGCGTTAGTGACTTGATTAGTTAAATAGGCTTGTTAATTTACATGCTTCAGGAAAGAGAGAAGAGGAGAATAGGAAAACAAGAATAGGAGATACTTGTGGCCATGTGCAGGGGGGATGGAAGTAATTGTTAAAGAGCTAATGAAAGCTGAGGTTGGTAAAATTAAACCGGAGTATTCGTCACCAGTATGGGCTTTCGCTTGTTTGGAGAAAATACAGCCCCAAATCAGCACTAGATGTGGGTCATTTGGGCATACAATAGACGAGGTGTCAGAGACCAGTTAAATCTGGCAATGGTTTCCAGTAGACCTGCAATGAAGTGTACAGGTGCACAAACCTC
The DNA here is from genome assembly GCA_903798195.1 of Danio kyathit. Taxonomy (NCBI): domain Eukaryota; kingdom Metazoa; phylum Chordata; class Actinopteri; order Cypriniformes; family Danionidae; genus Danio; species Danio kyathit. The sequence goes on from LR812537.1 coordinate 1,340,068, forward strand.
TCCACCAAATATGCAACAAGAAAACAATCCACTGGAACACAAAGGCAAGGTTTTATTTTACTCCATGGTGAAGCTTATTCTGGTTGTTTTAAGAAAATATTTATGGTTTCCCTGTAAATTGAGTATTGTTTATCTACTCAAAAAGAAGGAATAAAAACTACTGATGTAGTCTAGAAATTGAGTTGGTTTTATATTTGCACATTCAAACTTGCTTAAACAGCCCCTATAGCTTAGTTTACCTATACTTTGAATATGGGTCTGAAATGGTAGGCAAGGTTGAGGTAAAGTTGGTTTTATTTTCACATTCAGAAATTGTCCTTCGTAATATTTCAGAAAAATATTCTTTGCTAATACTAAATAGTGAAATCCTATTAGCGGTGGCCAATGACTATCAAAATACAACATTGTTCATAGTCAAATACATGGTGCTAATGTTGTTTAAGTCGTAATTGCATGTGAGGGCAGACCAAATATTCAAAGTACCATGGTAAACAATACAGGGAGCTTGTTGAATTGAATTTGCAAACATAAAACCAACTTTACCTCAATGAATTCAGTCTCTGAAATGGTAACAGCCTGTCAGATCAGCGCTGGTTTGGTGTAATTCGACTATTCAAGCCAAACTAGTGCTGCTGGTCTCCATTAAATGACACTGAGGTAAAGTTGGCTTTTACACATTCAGAATTTGTCCTTAATATAACTTCAGAAAAACATTCTTTGCTAATACTAAATAGTGGAGACATGCACTGAAGTTTGTGTCTCTGTTTAGGATGACCTACTGCAGTTTAAACGGACTCTTGCAAAGACTCGATTCTGCTCAAGACTGACTAACCAAAATCTGGAACACCAGCTAAGAGTAGCATCATCTTCAGTGCCATCTGATATTGGACGCCTTGCCAAAGAGAAGCAGTTCCAACCATCGCATTAGAGAGGTTGGTGGTATATACACAGTGTTCAGTAATTTAGTATGGCCCCTAAACAAGGTTACAAAAATGTAAATGGCCCTTGATTAAAAAAAAAAGGTTCCCCACCCCTGATTTACAGTTACTGAATCTATTCCCAAGCATTGGGATGCCATGACACCTAATGAACTCAACAAGAGATTTAATCGGCAGCCAACAAGCACAGCATTCCAAGACTTACTGAGGCATTTCAAGACCACATGTCCAGACCAAAACATATTAAAGGTGCAAGTCCTTTTATTGTATAGATCTAATTTCATGTGGAAGAACTACCAGACAAACAAAACAGTCATGGGGGGGACTCATCATCAAAACAGTGAGAGAATGCTTTTTCAAGGTACCAATGAGCAGACCAATCAATGACATTGAAAAGAGGGTCTTTGACCACACCTGCAGGAACAAATGGTACTTTACCTACAGTGACTTGAAGATCTTCACATTTTATAGTCTTGCTTTATTTGAATTGGCAGTGTGTTCATCTCAATGTTTTTGTTAAAGGTGCTGTATATGGAAATGGTACCTACTTTGCCCTTTATGCCATCTATCTATTCAGCCAATCATATGTTCTCAGTTCCCAATGCTCAAGGACATAAACTGATGTATTTCTGTAGAGTCCTTACTGGAGATTACACTAAAAGGACAATCTGGGATGATCGTGCCACCAGTTAAAAATGCCAACTGTAACCTGTATGACACTTGTGAACAACCCTGCAGCTCCCACCATTTCTGTTGTATTTGATGATTTTATAATGCCCATCCTGGGTATCTAATCACCTTCGTCTAGACTCAGACTTTAACTCTTATTAAAGTAAATAAGAGTTCTTGCATTTCTTTGTTTAAGGATCACTTCTATTGTTTATGGGGGACTTTTATTTTGAAAATGTTTCATGACTAACAAGAAATGAGAGAACAGCACGGATGGAACCACTGGCTTGTTAGACCTTTTTGCCTCCTGACTTTAATTTTTGGATTGTCACTTTAAATATGGTTGCCTATTTTGTAAATGGTGTGTATATATATTGGGATGGTAATATATTTTTGGTCAGGTAAGTTAGAGATTTAAAATAAAGGAACTTGTTTGTTATTTTGGCCTCGTCAGCTCCTGAATTTAAACCCCAATAAATCTTTGATTTCATTTTCTTTGTCTTGTCTTTTAAATGTTGTGCACCATCCCTAGACTGTGCATATTGGATTATAATGCCTGAGTATTTAAATCACCTTCATTTAGACTCTGACTTCTTCAGGTGGAACAAATGGAGTTCCTTATTGACTCTTTACATTTTTGAAGCACTTTAATTATGGAAGAGGTACAGTGCTTTAATTACTCTTCTGCTGTGAAAACTTTTAGTACACAAACTTTAACTGTAGATTTATTTATATACATAAGTGACAATGGAAACTTGCTGCAAATAAACAACGTCTAAACATCTCATCATCATCAAAACAATGAGAGAATGCTTTTTCATGGTACCAATGAGCAGACCAATCAATCACATTGAAAAGAGGGTCTTTGACCACACCCATGGTGCTTTACCTACAGTGACTTGAAGATCTTCACATAGTCTTGCTTTATTTGAATTGGCAGTGTGTTCATCTCAATATTTTTTGTTAAAGGTGCTGTATATGGAAATGGTACCTACTTTGCCCTTTATGCCATCTATCTATTCAGCCAATCATATGTTCTCGGTTCCCAATGCTCAAGGACATAAACTGATGTATTTCTGTGGAGTCCTTACTGGAGATTACACTAAAAGGACAATCTGGGATGATCGTGCCACCAGTTAAAAATGCCAACTGTAACCTGTATGACACTTGTGAACAACCCTGCAGCTCCCACCATTTCTGTTGTACGTATTTGGTGATTTATAATGCCCATCCTGGGTATCTAATCACCTTCGTCTAGACTCAGACTTTAACTCTTATTAAAGTAAATAAGAGTTCTTGCATTTCTTTATGCTTAAGGATCACTTCTATTGTTTATAGGGGACTTTTATTTTGAAAATGTTTTCACGACTAACAAGAAATGAGAGAACAGCACGGATGGCGGACATTTCATGATGCTCGTACTAAAAAGGACCGTTTATTCAGCGCTATGGCCCAAAATTTGGAAATTACCTTATTAGTAAATATTATCCCAGTAATTAATTACTTTCTTGCAAGCATGTTTAATTGTGAAATTGATCATGCTGTGTGTGGCCTACATACAGAAACATCATTTGTTTTGGAGTTGCCCATATGTAATTAATTTTTGTTTGGATTTCTGCTTGTTTATTAGAATCAACTTTTATGTTTTCAACTGTTTTAAAGATGTTTGTTTTGATTTCTTACAAACAGATCATTACTCAGAGTACTTTTTAATCAATTTATTACTTCTGTTGAATGAACAAAGGTGACTGTTGATTGGGTTCTCTCGGTCATTGCACATATTTCCACAATCAGGGGTGCGTTTCCGAAAACCATCGTTAGCCAACTAAGGTCGCAAGTTCCATCGTTACAAACATAGTTCATTGACTTGACATTTCCCAAATCTGTCGTTCCAACGAACATTCACAAACTGCGTTGCAAACTTGTATGCTTGCAACTAAACCTCTGGAGCTGTAGTTAGAAGCATAGTTCCTGGCTGTGTTCTATTCTCACTTATCCCCCCTATGCCCTATTCCTTTAGAACATTCCAACATTTAAAACTGATTAAATGAATGATTATAAAAAATAAAAAAAAGCATTAAGGTCATCTCTCTTAAGCCGAAGTCACACTAGAGTTTGAGCTTGCGAAATTCTGTCGTAGGGCGCTGCGAAAAGGGGCGGGATTGAACAATATGATTAGGCATTAAAAAAGCGAGCGATTGCTCAATGTTTTAAATTTCTGTTCAGAGAGGTCATGTTTTGATCCTTGATTCGTCTCAAGCAGTCAAGTGATGCGAAATCTGACGCATGACCCTGCGTTTCCGGTCTGACGCATTCACGTGCGTATGAATGGAAGTCTATGGAGGGAAAAGTCCAGTGTGACCGCGGCTTTAGGTGTGATTTGCTTTCAAAGTATTTTTACAGTTCAGTTTTAGCAATCTTCATGTTCACAAATGCGCTCCCTTCGCAGTGCACTTAAAACAATATGATTTTGAACACAGCCATGGCTCATGACAAAAGCTATAGGTGACCGATTTAAAAGCGGAATTTACTTTAAATGTCCAAAGCTTGTGAAAACAAAAATATAGCATACTTATACTTATAGTAGGTTAGTATCTGTACTGTATATGACAGGGGCCTGTTGGTTAGAAAATTTCTGCAGTGGGTTGCATGTGACAAATTTTAAAAGTAGACTTTAAAAAAATCCTACTTAATCATCATCAATATTAATAATAATAGTAATAATAATAAAGGATTTTTTTTTTCATTTCCTATTAAATAATAAATTTCATTTCTTAATAAATAGCCTCATTATTTGATTTATATTAGAATACGTGTAAGCTTTTGTAAGTGATTTTATGTTTTAGAATAGAATATGGAATATGCTCAATAACATTTGTAAAGGAAACCGACTCTACATGTGTCATTTACATATATGTAAATTAATATTAAGCGAGTGCGTGCTTTAACCAAAACTAATATTGGATTTGTTTTTTTAAATGTGTAAAACAATATAATTTGCACAAAGAAATGATGGGGTTCTTCTCTGGTTGTTACCACCTTGTTTAGAGCATCATTAGGGGCATTTTACATTTATACCTAAAGTGGTTCAAATGATGGATCTGTGACAGAGAAACTACAGGTTTTGGGAAACACTCGTCACTGCATCGTTTCCCAAATGAATCATACTATGATAGTTCAGCCGCGAGTTATTTTGTTTAAGAAACGCAACCCAGAATGGCTAATAACTCAAACCACTGGAGTTAATTTAAGAAATAACTGATTTACAAAATTCAGATACAAAAAGAAACCAGTATTAATTCAGAATAGGAGAAGTCCAAAACTACCAACACGAAGCTAACTCCTTTGAAATGGTCTTTCTAAACTTAAAGGTGCAGTATGTAAGTTTGACACCCAGTGGTTGAACTAGGTATTGCAGTCCTGAATCATAATAAAGGTACGCCGGGTTGCCAGTTTGAGTGATTTTAAACTGTGTTCTAAATAAAAGCAACGACACGCGATTGAGGGAATATTCTCCATATTAAAAGTAGTTTTGGTTCTAACCAACACCTCGAATTGATTTATTAGAAGCGGCTTCTATTTCTCACAGCTGAACAACAGAAACCTATGACAGATCACCTCAGGTAAGCCTTGTGTGCTTTATTCAGTGCTAAATGCTAACAAAGCGAGTTTGAATGCATTTTACATGACATGTATTACCATATACTGAAAGCAGAAAGTTCACCTCAGATCTGGAAAATACAATAAACCGTTTGAAATTGAACTTTAGAACTAAACACATACGAGTGATTCAGCATGTACATTTAATGATGTTAAAGAGGGTTAACGTATTAAATAGATTCTAAACCTTACCGTTTTGTGAGTGAGTGCATATTCTGTGCTTCTGAAAGGCTGTATTTAAATTTCTGCCATGTTTTGTCGTGCAAACAGCCAAATGGCTCATCACTCATAACAATTTCGTCACAGCGTGTTGTTAGGACACGCGATGTAACCTGCTCACGTTCCTAATATTTATGTCATTTGCTAATTAGCGTCATGTGGAACTGAATCTGTCTCATTTTGACATCTGATACTTTCCACTACACTGTATCATTTCGCTCATGGACGCATGCTTTCAGAGTCTTTCTGAATGAATGAATGAAATACGCTGTTTTCCAACAAGGCAACCCGGGGTGCTGAATTATAATTGGCTAAACTGGCATGTGCATGTGAAAATTACCTTAACAAAGACGGCGTTCCGGCACGGAAAAAAACATTTTCAAAGCAGAATATCTGACTTCAGCATTGTTTGTCAGTTAAACAAGTGTTCACTTGGGATGTTTCTTAAATATCTGCACACATATTATGGTATTTTTATGCTTTAGAAGAGTCAAAAACTTACATACAGCACCTTTAACCCCAGAACAAACATGTCGGTAATGAGGGTGAACTATTCAATCAAACTCACTTCTCTTATGGTAGATAGTTAGAGGTTATCAAACAGATTAAAGATCTACTATTGAAGCCTCGACAAACGCGAGTATCCTTCACTAAAGCACTTAATTGAACAACAGCGCAGCGTTTGCAATCAGTCAATCACCACCACAGATCTCTCGTTTGAGTTTTAATGGTGGGTAGTATACAACTTCAAGGTGCATTACTGTCACCTGCTGGTTAAACTGTGGGCCAACATGGCATTTTCCTTCAGTTCCATTACATTTTCTTTTATCTAAACTCTTTTATACAATTTGGTCTTTTTCAAATATAGTATTTAAAACATAATACAGTCCTCATTTGACTTATTTTGCAACATGTCGGTAATGAGATTGAACAATTCAATCAAACTCGCTTCTCTAATGGTGGATAGTTAGAGGTTATCAAACAGATCAAAAATCTATATTGAAGCCTCGACAAAAGCGAGTATCCTTCACTAAAGCACTTGATTGAAACTTAGCTGAACAACAACGCAGCGTTTGCATATGCAACCACCACAGACTGCCGGTTTCTGGTGTAGTTTATTGGCAGTTCGCACAACTTCAAGGTGTATTACTTGCACCTGCTGTGGGCCAAGATTGCATCTTCCTTCATTTTCATAACTAACTTACTCTTTAACAAATATAAAGCATAATAAAGTCCTCATTTGAGTAATTTTGCTAAATTTTTAAAACATTTTTCCTTTCTACTTGGACATTTCAGATTTTCTTTGTCTGATGTGGTTTTATTTCATACAAAAAACAAAAACAAAACGCTGTTCGGTGCTGCATGTTCAAATCAAAGTCTTGATATGATTTCTTCCTTCTATTTCTCCTTGTTATTCTATCTTTATCCCCATCTTTCCCCCTATTTTTTGTGTCTTCCTCCCCCCCCCCTTGTTTTCTGCCACCAAGTTGTTTGATTAAAAGCTTCATTTCCTATTTTTTAACATGCTCATCTAGCAGTTCATTTTCTTCCTAATAAGAGGTTTGAGCAGGAGCTGGAGTTAAATACTCTCTGTCGCCTCTCTCATCAGCCAATCACAGCAACGCTCTAATAATAGTCAGTGTCAGGTGGTATGAAGGTATTATTGGGGCAAATCTCCCAAGCAGCTGTAAAAGTGTAATTTGTAGTTGTAAAGAACAGCCACAAATGTGTATCAGTAAATTTGTACTTGCAGAGCAAATTTGCAAATGTGTATCAGTAAATTTGTACTCGCAGAGCAAATTTGCAAATGTGTATCAGTAAATTTGTACTTGCAGAGCAAATTTGCAAATGTGTATCAGTAAATTTGTACTTGCAGAGCAAATTTGCAAATGTGTAAGTATTTTTTGTCTCCTACAAACACAAAGCAACATTTACACACCTTTCAAATCCTTCAGTGCAGGTGCACAAATCTCACCGGACAAATCACAAACACAGAAACTTGTCCTCTCATGTTCTTTGCTACTATTGTTGCAGTGAATATGGTGCAAAACACATTCACACACCTGCATCCAGAAATGTGAAGTCACAGACAAAACCTGCACATCTGTAGATTAGAATGTGTATCCACGCAAAGAGAGCTGAACCCGTGTATACGCTTGGTTTATTGTTTTTCTAAGCACGAACACAAATATGTTACTGCAACCTCTCAAATCTGCCACTTCGAGTCTCAAGTGCTGTTTTACACTTGCAAATCTACATTTCGCGCTCTCTCTCTTTTGCACCATAAATCACTGTGATATATGGTGCAAAACTGACTTGTGTATCTGCCAATCAAAACGCAGGCTCTCAGAGAAATTCAGCCAATAGGGGATGGGGCGTGACGTCACCGCTCTAGCGTTGCTGCAGCTGAACTTCGAAACCGAAACCTCTACCCTTCGCGAGATTTGCGTTCAAAAATCCCTGCTTAACTATTACATACTAGGAGAAAACATACCTAAAGAAAGGAGTACGTTTGAAACTTTAGTAACCATAAAAAGTACGTCAGATGGATACCTTTCTACTCCAGGAAGCCACAGCATACAGCCTGAAGGAGGAAGAGGAGGACGCGGTCAGTTTGAAATGTGAGTATTATAAATCAAAGACAGTTCCTTGTGTTAAACTCGCATTTGTTGAGCTACTGTACAGTGCTCTGTAGAATTGCTGAGGGTGTAAAGAGGCTTTATATTGTGGTCTATTTTATTTTGCTGTAAATGTTGATTATGTAATGTTAGGGTCTCCAGTAAGCACATATAAAGTAACGTTTCAAAAGTAAATTTACATATGTTTACATAAATCAAAAGATTATTATCAAATGTCTGACAGAAAAATATGTGAAGTATTGCAGATTACAAGGTTAACAGACATCTGAGTGAGTGATGTATTTGTGCTGATGTAGAATCTGTTGTCAATTGACTGTTGTCAAAACTGTTTAAATTAGATACATGTAATTTTAATAAATGAGAATAAAGGGTCATTTGTTTAATCTGTGCATCAGTATAGTTGATAAATTGAGGAATATTTGTTACATCAGCAACTACACCAACATGTTATTTGAGCAGGTGAATCACAGAGGTCATGTATTGTAGTCTTGATGTTACAGTGAGGCTTTTATTGAGTACAGTACAGAAATTAAGAAAGCATCTTTTACATTTGCTATTTATTATTAGTTATTGTATTCTCAAACAGTGATTACATCAGCTTTCTGATTGCTGGTGTGTGTGTGTGTTTCTGCAGAGCTGTTGTGATGGAGCTGGACCTGTAGACAAGGGAACTAAGACATTTGTGGAAAATAGAATCTAAAATAAGAGGTAAGATCATTTATTACTAACACTACAGAAATCAAATGACACCTTGTGCAGTAAAAATGACTTTGTTTTTTTTATGTTTAGTATGATCTGAAATATCTGCAGATTGGTGTGTGTGGTGAGGGTAAAGAAGTCCACAGCAGCATCCTGGAAATGCTGGAAATTCTGGGAGTTTTCCGGGAGTCAAAACAATACGGGAGACTCCCGGGAAAAACAGGAGTGTTGGCAGGTATGCTTCTCATATAATACGACCCTGTAAATTAAACAATTTAATTCATGTATTTATTTTAGAAAAATGGCAGACCAGGGTGCGTCTTCGCAGGTGAGCAAAACCAATACATTGAGGTGAAGCTGGTTTTATAGTTGCACATTCTGACTTTCTCCTTAATAATATAATTTCAGAAAACATTATTTTCAAATTCTACAGTGGGAAATCATAATAGCAGCCAATGGCTATCAAAGTACAGCACTGTCCACAGTCAATTATATAGTGCTAATGTTGTTTTGAAGTCATTCTTAAATGTAATTTCAGACCGAATATTTAAAGTACCATGGTAAACAATATAGGGAGCATTTAAATGTTTAAATGTGCAAATATAAAACCAACTTTACCTTAATAACCAATGCTAACATGTTATTATAATGTATTTTACACTCGAAAAAAATTAAGATTTTACTAAACATTTTAGCCAAGAATGCACTGCTAGCTCACCCCAACACTTTCAAGAATGATAAATGCGGACAATTAACTATATAAGTAAATCTACATGAATAGTCACTAGACAATGTTTCTTATTTTCTTAATTTTTTGTTAAACAATGGAAATGCATACATTACTGAAAGTTTTATCATTATTTATTGAAAACAAACAGAAACATTAATATATTATAAAAAGAATGAATATGAGTAATCATGACAAATAAATACAAGTCAACAACACATGAAACCAAGCTTTATTTTAACAGAGATGTATTACAGACAGAAGCCCATGTTTCTCCACACAGCTGGCCAGTTCTGCAGATGATCAGAGGGACTTCACCATCATCACATCCCTCACTGCTGCAGTCAGACAGGAACAGGACAGGATACATGGCAGTCCATGCCCGAGATACGAGAAGGGTCTGGCTGCAGACACGATGCAATCTCAGACCGGTGCAATCTCAGCCGCACATGCGCATTCAGAGTGATGCAGTCTCAGCCGGACATGCGCAATCAGACAGCACTCAGCCATGAGTCTCCGTGAGACAGATGCTTCACGTACGGACACTCGTACTGTAAGTATATTTATTCCATATGCGAATTTCGCAATGTTATTAAATGTGGTGTTTTTAGTTATTAGGTGAATGTTATAAAAACGATCGTGATATGTGCCCGATATAACCTGTACACAGCTCCCTCGATGTCATCCATGTGTTTAGATAAAGTAAACAGTTTAGCGCGACCGCTAGCTTGTTGACATTAAATTCATTTATTCATAAGATTAAATAGCATAACATTTACAGAAAGATTGCATTAGATAACGTCAGTTCATACATTAGTTTACCGTGGGCGTTTATTAATCTATGTTAATGTTAAATAAACATCAGCATTAGTTAAAGTGTTTCTCATTGTTGTATTGTATCACTTTACATTAACAGCTTAACATAATTAACTAATGTTTACTTTCACATAGACTAATGTATTGGTTCATTGGTTAAATAACATGACTAAACAATGAACAGTACATTTATTCAGTAATACTAAATCGTTGTTGACATAAACTTATACATTTGTTACTTAATGCAGTTAACATGAACAAATAATGAACAATGACTCAGGTTCAGTCCTGGCATGTTATTCATGTTTGTAGACTCTTTAATGTGATTGATCATGCAAAGCATTAGTTAAGGGAATTAGGAACTTTATTGTAAAATGTACACTACTTCAACATGTGTTACATTTGTAAACTCTTTGCTGACTTACCACTAACCCAATATTGTAACTGATGTGTTACTAACATCTATGAGTTTATTACAAAGCAGTGATTAATGATTTTACTGGATCTCGAATCAGTGTAAACCATTTACACATCTCTTTCAGATCCTTTACTACATTACATAACAGGGAGAACATTGCCAGATTTTAAAACTTATTTTTTTAAGCAAAAATGTAAAAAAAAAAGAATAAGAACTTTGTGAAATTAATTTCAGTAAAGAGTTTACAAATGTTAGTAACATAATGTTGGAGTGACGTACACATCACAATAAAGTTTCTGATTCCATTAACAGATGGTTTGTTACTGATAAACCATGCTAGTAAAGAGTTTACAATTACAAATGCTAGTAACACAGTATATTAATGCTAAAGTAGTGTACAATTTACTAAAAGAATCCTAATTCGCTTAACTAATTCTTTGTTATTGATAAATTGTGTTAGTAAAGAGTCCACAAACATGAATAACATGCAAGTTGAACATTGTGTAGCACTGAATCTGGGTCATTGTTCATTATTTGTTCATGTTAACTAATGCAGTTACTAACATATTACAATATTAATAAGCTTAGATTAACCAAGACTCAGTATTATTGAATAAACGTGTTGTTTATTGTTTGGTCATGATATCTAACCCACAAACAAGTACATAAGTGTATGTGTAAGTAAACATTAATTAAGCTGTTAATATAAAGGGATACATTAAAATATCCTATTAAGAGTATGTTAACATTAAAAAAAGCTTATGTAAAAATCATTGTTCACCATCAGTTCATGTTAAATTCATGTAAATATATATATATATATATATAAACATTTATCTGAAATAACAAGTTTTTGTTAATTTGGTATTTTAATTCATTTGTTTAGACAATAATGAAAACCATGAATATTTTACTAGCTCTGTTTTGGGGTGTTGTTTTGAAAAGTAACAGGGCAGTTTGCAGGTGACCTGCTCTATATCATTTGTTTAGGTGTTACTTAACATTATTTTATAAATGGATCGTTAGAGGAACTGTCATACAACAGTTGTAAAGTAATTTGAATGTTGTTAACAAAAGACAATAATAAATAAATGGACACAAGATATATGTGGAAAATATATGAATCAGAACCATTTTACATCTGTCTCTTCAATTTATCCTTACAGGTGGATCACTCAGTCTTAGCAGGTGTAAAACATCTGCATTGACTCCTCAGATGTCCACATCTGCACTCCTCAGATGTCTGCATCTGTACTGGGGTGCATTTCCCAAACAACGATGTAACTCGTGGCTGAACTATCATAGTTCGATGCATCGTTTGGTGAAAGAACGATGTAGTGACGAGTGTTTCCCAAAACCCCTAGTTTCTCTGTCGCAGATCCATCGCTTGAACCACGTTAGCTATAACGTAAAACGCCCATAATGATGCTCTAAACGGGGTGGAGCAACTTCTTTAGAGAACAACCCCATCATTTCTTTGTGCAAATTAAATTGTTTTATACAAACACGTATTTAAAATAAAATCCAATATTAGTGTTGGTAAAAACATGCACTCGTTTTCCATATTAATTGAAATATATGTAAATGACACATATAGGACCTGTGTTTCCTTTACTAATATTATTGAGAACATTACATATTCTATTTTAAAATATAAAATTACTTACAAAAGCTAACACTATTCTAATATCATATATAAATCATATAAATAAATAAATAATGAGGCAATTTATTATAAATATATTTACTTTAATAATAATATTTATGATGATTATTATTATTATTATTATTATTAAGTAGGATATTGTTTATTTATTTAAAAAAAAAATTAAATGTCTACTTTTACAATATGACACATGCAAACCACCGCAGAAAGTTCTAACCAGCAGGCCTATGCCATATAGAGTAGAGACACTTAATAAATAACCCACTATGAATTAAAACCATTAACGTATGCTATGTTTTTTATTTTCACAAGCTTTGGAGACGTAACATAAATTCCGCTTTTAAATAATAGCTCTTTCGCTATGAGGCTGTGTTCAAAATGACATCAATGTTTTCAAAGTGCACTGTGAAGGGAGCACAACTGTAAACATGAAGATCGCTAAAACTGAACTGTAAAAATACTTTGAAAGCAAATTACACCTAAGAGAGATGACCTTAATGCTTTTTTACTTTTAATCATTCCAACTTTGAATGTTAGAATGTTCTAAATGAATAGGGCATAGGGGGGATAAGTGGGAATAGCACACAGCCAGGAACTATGTTTTTAACTACAGCTCCAGAGGTGTCGTTTCAAGTGCTCGACTTTGCGACGCAGTTTGCGAATGTTCATTGGAGCGATGGATTTGGGAAACGGAAAATCAACAAACTATCTTTGTAACGATGGAACTTTCGACCTTAGTTGGCTAACGATGGTTTTGGGAAACGCACCCCAGTCTGACTGCAGATATTAATTCACTAAAGTCATCAATCACCAACTGCTGTGTGTTTTGGAAACATATTTATTCATTGTGACAAAAGCATTATAAATCATTCGGCTTAGTCCCTTTATTAATCTGGGGTCGCCAGAGAGGAATGAACCGCCAACTTATCCAGCATATGTTTTACGCAGCGGATGCCCTTCCAGCTGCAACCCATCTCTGGGAAACATTCATTTACACTCATTCACTACGGACAATTTAGCCTACCCAATTCACCTGTACCATTCACATGTCTTTGGACTGTGGGGGAAACCGAAGCACCCGGAGGAAATCCACGCGAACACGGGAAGAACATGCAAACTCCACACAGTAATGACAATTGACCCAGCTGAGGCTTGAACCAGCGACCTTCTTGCTGTGAGGCGAACATGCTACCCACTGCACTGTGATTAGAAATCATTATAAATATAATTCTTTATTTGAAAGTTTTAAATATATTTATGGTGACACGGTGGTGCAGTTGGTAGTGCTGTCGCCTCGGAGCAAGAAGGTCGCTGGTTTAAGCCTCGGCTGGGTCAGTAGGCGTTTTTGTGTGGAGTTTGCATGTTCTCCCTGCGTTCGTGTGGGTTTCCTACGGGTGCTCCGGTTTCCCCCACAGTCCAAAGACATGCGGTACAGGTGAATTGGGTAGGCTAAATTATCCGTAGTGAATGAGTGTGAATGGATGTTTCCCAGAGATGGGTTGCAGCTGGAAGGGCATCCGCTACGTAAAACATATGCTGGATAAGTTGGCGGTTCATTCCACTGTGGTGACCCCAGATTAATAAAGGGATTAAGCTGAAAAGAAAATGAATGAAATACATTTATTGTGTTTTTCTTTCTGCAATAAAGGAATATAAACAGGTCCTTGGTAATCATTTAATAAGTCATACAGTTTTACATGTGTTTATTTTGTGATGAAGAAATATAAAAGGTTTTTTTTTTATTTCAATGTAGTTAATAAACCTAAGTCAACTAAAATATTTTCTAGCTGTAGCATGTGTTAACATAAAAGTTTTAAATACTGTAATATAAATGGTATGTTACTGTACTACTGAATGGTAAAGCACTATAACGTGTCTATATAAAAGTTTTTTATGTAGGAGGAATGTGTAGAAATGTTTTATTTAGTAGTGCATTAACATTAATTAGTTATGCATTTTGCCAATATAAACACATTTTAGACGTGTTAATGAAGTTATTAAGACAAAATTAGAAATGCCTATCAGCTATTATTTTAAATAAAATCCTGGCCGCGACCCAAATCTTTTTATAATAGGAGTTTACAGGCTACCTCATGACATAGATATGTGTGTAGATCAGGTGTAGATACATGGGTATTTTGTCTGTCGTACCTTTAGTTTTTAAACCGTATTTTGGCGTATTTCCGTCTTTGACCCGCCGCAACGTGCGCGTGCACGAGAAAACACGTGTTCAAATCTATCTTTTACAGTCTATGGTTCAAATGCGCATGAGCGGCTGAGACTGCATCACTCTGAATGCGCATGTGCGGCTGAGATTGCACCGGTCTGAGACTGCATCATGTCTGCATCCAGACTCTATTGGCGAGATACCGATGATGAAGAGACCACAGCAACATCTGGCCCAGATGATGACACAGGGCGGGTGGACTGATGCAGGGTCTCGTTCACTGCACTACAGGAGAACGGGAGCGCCAAACTCAGTCCAGGACTGCTGCTGTCTTGCAGAGTTTAGTTGAAGTTGACTCTAAACTCTCCAGGACACCAGCCCCCCAGGACTGAGTTTGAGCACCCCTGTACTACAGCATTTCCAGGATGCTGCTGTGGACTTCTTTACCCTCACCACACACACCAATCTGCAGATATTTCAGATCATACTAAACATAAAAAAACAAAGTCATTTTACTGCACAAGGTGTCATTTGATTTCTGTAGTGTTAGTAATAAAATGATCTTACCTCTTATTTTAGATTCTATTTTCCACAAATGTCTTAGTTCCCTTGTCTACAGGTCCAGCTCCATCACAACAGCTCTGCAGAAACACACACACACACCAGCAATCAGAAAGCTGATGTAATCACTGTTTGAGAATACAATAACTAATAATAAATAGCAAATGTAAAAGATGCTTTCTTAATTTCTGTACTGTACTCAATAAAAGCCTCACTGTAACATCAAGACTACAATACATGACCTCTGTGATTCACCTGCTCAAATAACATGTTGGTGTAGTTGCTGATGTAACAAATATTCCTCAATTTATCAACTATACTGATGCACAGATTAAACAAATGACCCTTTATTCTCATTTATTAAAATTACATGTATCTAATTTAAACAGTTTTGACAACAGTCAATTGACAACAGATTCTACATCAGCACAAATACATCACTCACTCAGATGTCTGTTAACCTTGTAATCTGCAATACTTCACATATTTTTCTGTCAGACATTTGATAATAATCTTTTGATTTATGTAAACATATGTAAATTTACTTTTGAAACGTTACTTTATATGTGCTTACTGGAGACCCTAACATTACATAATCAACATTTACAGCAAAATAAATAGACCACAATATAAAGCCTCTTTACACCCTCAGCAATTCTACAGAGCACTGTACAGTAGCTCAACAAATGCGAGTTTAACACAAGGAACTGTCTTTGATTTATAATACTCACATTTCAAACTGACCGCGTCCTCCTCTTCCTCCTTCAGGCTGTATGCTGTGGCTTCCTGGAGTAGAAAGGTATCCATCTGACGTACTTTTTATGGTTACTAAAGTTTCAAACGTACTCCTTTCTTTAGGTATGTTTTCTCCTAGTATGTAATAGTTAAGCAGGGATTTTTGAACGCAAATCTCGCGAAGGGTAGAGGTTTCGGTTTCGAAGTTCAGCTGCAGCAACGCTAGAGCGGTGACGTCACGCCCCATCCCCTATTGGCTGAATTTCTCTGAGAGCCTGCGTTTTGATTGGCAGATACACAAGTCAGTTTTGCACCATATATCACAGTGATTTATGGTGCAAAAGAGAGAGAGCGCGAAATGTAGATTTGCAAGTGTAAAACAGCACTTGAGACTCGAAGTGGCAGATTTGAGAGGTTGCAGTAACATATTTGTGTTCGTGCTTAGAAAAAAATAAACCAAGCGTTATACACGGGTTCAGCTCTCTTTGCGTGGATACACATTCTAATCTACAGATGTGCAGGTTTTGTCTGTGACTTCACATTTCTGGATGCAGGTGTGTGAATGTGTTTTGCACCATATTCACTGCAACAATAGTAGCAAAGAACATGAGAGGACAAGTTTCTGTATTTGTGATTTGTCCGGTGAGATTTGTGCACCTGCACTGAAGGATTTGAAAAGGTGTAAATGTTGCTTTGTGTTTGTAGGAGACAAAAAATACTTACACATTTGCAAATTTGCTCTGCAAGTACAAATTTACTGATACACATTTGCAAATTTGCTCTGCAAGTACAAATTTACTAATACACATTTGTGGCTATTCTTTACAACTACAAATTAAACTTTTACAGCTGCTTGGGAGTTTCGCTCCAAATATACCTTCATAAGGTGGACATGATTGTCTTCAGGCAGAGAGAGACTCAAACTGAGAGAAAAGCACAAAACATACGGCTCAGGACATAACCTTAACAGTGTTAAACATTTTAATATACTTTAGTAATACAGGTTACTCCAATTTGACCCCTTTAAAAGATGTAAGATGTGTTTGGTGTCTCCAGAATATGTCTAAAGTTTCAGCTCAAAATATATATATATATATATATACACATACATACACACACACACACACATATATATGTATATGTGTATATATATATGTATGTATGTATGTATGTATGTATATATATATATATATATATATATATATATATATATATATATATATATATATGTATATATGTGTATGTATATATATATATATATGTATGTGTGTATGTGACACGGTGGTGCAGTTGCTGTCACTACAAAGCAAGAAGGTCGCTGGTTCGAGCCTCGGCTGGGTCAGTTGGCGTTTCTGTGTGGAGTTTGCATGTTCTCCCCATTTTTGCGTGGGTTTCCTCCGGTTGCTCCGGTTTCCCCTTCAGTCCAAACACATGCAGTACAGGTGAAATGGGGAGGCTAAATTGTCCGTAGTGTATGAGTGTGTATGGATGTTTCCCAGAGATGGGTTGCAGCCGGAAGGTCATCCGCTGTGTAAAAGATGTGCTGGATAAGGTGGTGGCTCATTCCACTGTGGCGACCCCAGATTAATAAAGGGACTAAGCCGAATAGAAAATTAATGAATGAATATATATATATATAATGTATGTGATAAAAACACATACATAGAAACAAAATTATAAAAACAAATGTGTTACATTGATATTTATTACATTTATTATTTTTTGAACAGCACTAATGAATCTATGAATATTCAAATATTTATTCAACACTTGCTTGGCGCAGGCGGAAGTGGGCGGAGTTAGTAGCTGGCGTGTCGTGACGTCAACGCAATAGTAGCCGCAGGAGTGAACGCGCAGTGAATGCGAGCGCGAGAGGATGGAGGCCGCAGAGCAGCAGCGGAGCTCGAGTGACGGCGCGGCCGCCAGAGGAGCGGGTTTCCCGGGCAGCGGAGGCGGAGCAGGTCCCGGAGGAGGCGCGGAGGGCGAGCGGGACAGAGAACGGGCCACTTTCGAGTGCAATATCTGCCTGGACACCGCCCGAGACGCGGTCATCAGCCTCTGTGGACACCTGTTCTGGTACAGCTGATCAATAATCGATATCATAACAGTATCTGCGCGTTAATACACACCGAGAGCATTTACTATGGTAACCGAGACGAGTTACACCTATACCTGTTGTTATTGTAATTATCATTACTTATTTCTGTCAAGCACGCGCTGTCAGAAGGCAAACAGAGACTGACTGACAGATTGAGGTAAAGTTGGTTTTAATTTCGCACATTTGGTCATTTTAACCCTCCTCATGTTGTTTACCACGCTGATTTGAATATGTATGACTTCAAAACAACATTAGCACTATTTAATTGATTGAATAATGTACTTTGATAGTCATTGGCTGCTAATATAATTTTCCCATTTATAATTGGCAAATACTACTATAATGAAACGATGATTAAGGAGAATATCCGCGTATAAAAGCCAACTTTATCTCAATAACCGAGACGAGTTACGTTATAATGCCTGTTGTTGTTGTTAATATTGTTGTTGTTATTATTATTATTATTATTATTATTATTATTATTATTATTAACGTTAGGGTTACGTATTTTTGTCGAACACGACCTGTCAGAAGACAAACAGACTGACTGACAGTTTGTGTTGACAGTACAACAAACATAATATAGCTGCTACAGTAGGTTAATATAATAAAATATGATATAATACTGATAGAGGTAAAGTTGGTTTTATATTCGCACATTCAGGCTTTCTCCTTAATATAATTTCATAAAAGTATTATTTGCAAACTCTAAATAGCGAAATCATATTAGCAGCCAATGACTATCAAAGCACAACATTATTCACAGTCAAATAGACAGTGTTCATGTTGTTTTCAAGTCACACTTGCATGTGATTTCAGACCGAATATTCAAAGTGCCGTGGTAAACAATATAGGGAGCTTGTCAAGTTGTCACTGAACGTATGTGTGAATATAAAACCAACTTTACCTCTATATAAAACTGTAATGCTCGTTAAAGCGTCAGGGTAAATGGGTGTTTGTGAATCAACAGAGCATTGTCAATGCTGTTGTAGTCAAACACATGATTGACATATGCTATATAAAGTAATAAAATGTGTTAAAATACACTACCACATTAATTTTTTAACTTTTTATTTGTAAATACTGGTGTTACCATTGTAAATATTGTTTGGCATTGTTGTTTGAGATGATTGACAGGATTAAGTTATGCAACTTTTGTTGTTTATTGATCATTTAGACTAAATATTAGAAAGAAAACAATGTTATGTTAATTATTTAGCATGTTTATTTCATATTTTGTATCACGGATAGATGCGGTTCATATATGGTAAGATATAGTGAGAAGAACATGTAAAGCAAACAGCTTAAATTTAGTCAAGACAATTTGCAGTTTGCTGCAGATGCCGATATTTATAAAGCCAGAAAAAATAAGATACAATTCTGATGTTTGTAATTTTTAAATAAATAAATAGATTTTATTCCAGTCAACATAAAGGAAATAAGACTTTCTCCCGAAGAAAAATATAACAGGAAATGCTGAATTGAAAATTCAATGTCCTTGCTCTGTTAAACAGCACTTGGGAAATATTTTAAAGATAACCAAAATTTCACAGCATGATTAATCATTTTGTCTTCAATAATTTTGTATTATTAAACTTTTAAACATATTTAAATGCTTAGTGTTTAGTCTGAACTCTTCATTGTCAAAACTATGGCTGGGCGATTTGGCCTAAAATCAAAATCTCGATTAATTGAACATTTTACAAAGATTACGATTAATGAACTTAATCTTTTATTTCTTCTATTAATTTATTTATTTATTTTATTTATTTATTTTTTGCCCTCATAGTTCACTGACAAGTTTAGTACAGTAAATATGGTCACATTGCAAGTGAGAGATTTTTGAATGAAGGGTGCATTACTTGATCTTAAAATAATTGAAGGAAACGCACACTATGATTATTTATTAAACGTCATAATAAAAAATATGCTGTCTCAAGACATCTCTGGCGCAGCTTCCAATCATTGTCAATGTAATGCAAATGTGCGGCATTTTTTTAATAGGTGCACAGGTATATGAGCTCGCGAAGGCTACGCCGGATTATACATGTGCATTTGACACAGAAGTATAAATCAAGAGCGGAGTCATGTGACCACACGCTGTAAGGAAAGTAATTTAAAAAATTGGTCTGGAAAAATTAGGTTGATTATAAGTTCTGAATGTCAATTTTGATTACTATTCTATTAATCGTCCAGCCCTAGTCAAAACATAATACATCATGAACAATCTCACCACTGAGGAACAGAGAAAGCAAAGGTTCTGGAAATAAAACTTTCTTCAAAAACCTGGCAAACCAACGCAATCTCACGGCAATTCGTAACTTTTTGCTTTAGTGGCTAATTCGTATGAATTGGTACGATCTAATTCGTACAATTTAGTACCATTTACTCATCCAATGACGGTTGGGTTTAGGGGCGGGGTTGGGTGCCACGCCTCCTTTTTAAAATCGTACATTTTCGTACGTCTCAACTTGTACGAATTAGCCACTAAACTGACAAAACGTAAAATACTTACGTTTCCTTGTGAGATCAGCCTGGGCAAACTCAACATTTTCAACATTATGATCAGTCAAATGTTAAGTGCTTCAGTGTGTTCTCTATTCAAATACTAAAATAAAATAATTTCTTTCTCTTTTTGTATATTTTTCGACTTTCAGCTGAAAACCAAAAATGATAATCCGATAATTTACAGGGGCCGAAAATTTGGTGCAACTGTAAATAATCTAAATAATCAATAATAATAGGTATAATAATAAATCTTATTTAAGATGTACTTTCTTAAACTCGGATTTAAAAATAAGAAATTTACGTAATAAAAGTCACACTGTGATAATCAAACAAATAATAAAACATTAGGAATATCAAGGTTTTAGAGGCCTTGATAGGGTTGATTAAACTCTAAAGTGAGTTCTGTCTTGATTGAGTTATTTAAGTTGATGGTGTGTGTGTGTGTGTGTGTGTGTGTGTGCGTGTGTGTGTGTGTGTGTGTGTGGTATCTGTGCATGTTGAGTGGTGTTAGTGTGTGATTATCAGGTTAATGAGAGATTACAGACTCTGCAGGATTGAGGTCGTAGTGCAGGAGTAAGAATAGCTGCTCCTCTGCTGAAGATGATGTAGTAACACTGACTACGAACCTTCATTCATTATCTACTGTTTGTTCTGTAGATTTGCAGATGTTGTGGATTGTGTGTGTGATGTGTTCATGACAGAATTATAATGATAAGATAATTATTCAGTATTTAGAAAACAAAACTTTCGGGATGAGCAACACCGCTGATCTCTGTTTTATTTTTGAGAGTATATTAGCTCATAATGATGAAGTAAGAGAGTTGAAGATAAAATGATGACATATTCGCTGTTTAATGGAGATGCTTTTTTCAACACATTTCTAATCGTAATAGTTTTAATAACTCATCTCTAATAACTGATTTATTTTATTTTTGTCATGATGACAGTAAATAATATTAGACTAGATATTCTTCAAGACACTAGTATTCAGCTTAAAGTGACATTTAAAGGCTTAACTAGGGTAATTAGGGTAAAGTTAGGGTAATTAGGCAAGTCATTGTATAACAGTGGTTTGTTCTGGAGACAATCCAAAACTAATAATTTCTTAAGTGTTTTATTAAAATGTATTAAACTATGGAATATAAATTGCATCATCAAAGTAATAAATAATACAATAAGTGAGAAATAAATTACTGAAAACAACAAAACAGACAGTATCTAATATTAAATGCAATAATTACAATGATAAACCAGGGTGTTAAAACGTATTAAAAGTTGATAAATATGAGAAAATTAAGGGCCTTAAAAGGTATTAAAGTCTTAATCGTGTTTTTACAAGGTCTTAAATTTTGTTCAAGCGTTGTTTAAAGTGTTTGACTCCAAAAATATATTTATTTTCCTCCTAATATTAACAACGTGCTCGATCCACGCGTTTAGTTTGGGCCGGGATGCGTCCAGCCAAGCTCCTCCGTCTGGGTGATGTCACATAATTTACGACAAACACGAGAAGGTGATGACATGTAGCGAAACAGACGGCAAAATGAGAAAATCTAAGTTTGTATACTCCTGAGGTCCTTTCTTCGTACCTCACTTAAATGATCTAAGATGATTTGGCAGATTCTGGATCTTTTAATCTTAATAACTGATTAAAATGTCAGGATGTACTGATCTGAGATCTCTGCGTGTGTTGTGAAGCACAGATCTATCGAAATTATGATCAGCAATGCAATGATTGGCTGACGGCACAGCAGTGTAATGACATCATCTGATTAATATTCAATTATCCATCTGAGCAAAATTACATCAAATTCGAAGTGAACGGTTTGTAAAATATGACACGCAATAACTTTCCACTTTTGTTGTGGGCTGCAGGCTTTACACTTTCATGTGTCAAGAGTATTGATCATGTATTTCAATGCATATCAATGTATTTAGTTCTGCATTTAGAGAAGATTACCTTTATTATAGTAGCCTAGGCCTACTCAAGTTTTTTAATCGGCGTAAGGAATAACTGTATAAATTAATTTAGCATCAAAAAAACAGTTTGATATCGGTAAAGGGTGTCTGCAAATTTTGCGTAGCATCAAATCACTGGTATATTAGCGGTCAAAACACTTGCATGACTGCATAAATTATTATGCTTTTTTTAAACAAGTCGAATATTGTCCATGTACGCGTTTGTATCTAAAGTTCATATCAATACATTTTCTCTTTGAACCACCAGTTGGCAGTCTTTTTACTTTTATTTCAGAGTTCAGATTGCATAAGTTTTCTTAATATATATATTTTTAACTTTTTATATTTTTATATTTATTAAAAATATCTCCTTAAAAGTGACAGAATGTTTAATTCCTCCTGAGGACTCGAAACCCACAATTAATTTGTACATAAACGAAACATGGCAAAGGGAATGGGACAACTGCATAAATAATAAATTACATGAAATTAACCCGAAAATAAATGAAAGACACTTAGCCAATTATAATTTTTTTTTATTTATTTTTTTATAGGGGTTTTCACCTTTATTTGATAGGACAGTAGAGAGTATTGACAGGAAAGAATGGGGAGCAGAGAGAAGGGAAGGATCGGCATAGGACCGCGAGGCGGAATCGAACTTGGGTCGTCGTGAACACCGGAGTGCATGTGTCGACGCACTAACCACTACACCACAGGCGCTGACAGCCATACTAGATGTATACATACATATACTAGATGTGGAATTGGACATTCTAGGTTGACTCATTTGTATTTACCGGTATTTACTCGATAACGAAGACCCACCTAAATGTAATTACTGCCAGGCTGCTCTTACTATCAAACATGTTTTGTTGGAATGTGGAAGTTTGAATACAATTAGACATAATTTTTATAAGAAGAGTACTTTGATGGATGTTTTTAAAACGGTACCACCAGGAGGAATCTTAAATTATTTATCAAAAATGTAACTAAAAATTCAAATGTAACTTTGAAGATGTTTTTGTGTGAATTTTATTTATTTATATTTTATATATTTATCTAAGTAACTCTTTATTGTAATATGAATTTGTTTTTATCATGTAATATTTTTATGTATATTCATCTTGCCATGAAATAGCCAGAAGTTGCTGATGTGGCAATAAATAAATAATAAATAAATATATAGTTAAAAATATATATTTACTGTTTCTCCAAGTGTATATAACTACTGTAAGAAAATATCAGCATTTGGTACATGCTTTCAGTATTATCTTAGCTTGAACTGACCCGATCTAATCCTGTTTATATGAAATGAGCTGCTGCTCCCGTAGCAGGTTTCAGCTACCAGAACTATTGCTTTGACAACAAGTCTCACATGAGTTTTGAAGAACTAAACAATCCTGGATCGTGTCAATATCCAAATCCAGCTTATTGGAACGGACCCCTGGTTGAAGAAAGACGAGTTTAAACCGTGGTTGAGCTTTCAAGCTTTGTTTCTTCAGAGTTTATCTGAGTTCTGTTGCATGGTTGTGCTGTGCTCCATTGAGTTATTTAACTACAACTGTTTATTAACAACTGTTTATTAAGTTAAAGGCTTGATACTGATTAAAAAGGTCTTAAAAAGGTATTGAAATTCTAAACAGTGTGGGTTGTGCTCTGGATGGTGTGAATATATGTAGCGTTCAGTTTTTTCCTGACATGTAAATGCATTAACTGATATTTTCTTCTCTCTCTCTGCAGTTGGCCGTGTCTTCATCAGGTCAGTGTCTCCATCTATAAATAGAAATAATATATGTGGCATGAAATGAAAGGTGGTGGCCCTGTGGGTAGTGCTGTCGCCTTACAGTAAGAAGATCTCTGGTTCGAGTCCCGGATGCGTTTTTGTGTGGAGTTTGCATGTTCTCCCCGTGTTGGTGTGGGTTTCCTCCGGGTGCTCCGGTTTCCCCTACAGTCCAAACACATGTGCTATAGGGGAACTGATGAACTAAATTGGCCGGAGTGTATGAGTGTGTGTGTGTGTGTGTGTGTGTGTGTGTGAGAATGAGTGTGCATGGGTGTTTCCCAGTACTGGGTTGCAGCTAAAAGGGCATCCGCTGTGTAAAACATATGCTGGAATAGTTGGTGGTTCATTCCGCTGTGTTGACCCCTCTTTTTTTTTTGGATCAGATAAATGCAGAAGGGTGTGTTGGAGTGTGTTGAAGATGATGAAATGATGGTGTGGATATTGTTTGTGTTTGTGTGTGTGTCTGTGTGTGTTGAAGATGATGAAACTATCATATTTTGGTGTGTGTTTGGAGTGTATTGAAGATGATGAAATGATGGTGATGATGTTGTGTGTGTTTTAGTGTTTGGAGTGTGTGTAGAAGATGATGAAAGGATCATGTTGTTTGTTTGTGTGTGTGTGTTTAGAATGTATATTAAATCTGAAGCAATAATTGTGATGATATTGTCATGTCTGTGTGTGTTTGAGTGTTTAGAGTGTGTGTTGAAGATGATGAAATGATGGTGATGATATTGTGTGTGTTTGGAGTGTGTTGAAGAAGATGAAATTATCATGTTGTGTGTGTGTGTGTGGTTGGAGTGTGTATTAAAAATGATGAAATGATCGTGATATTGTGTGTGTGTGTGTGTGTGTGTATGTTTGTTTGAGTGTCTAGAGTGTCTGTTGAAGATGATGAAATGATGGTGATGATATTGTTGTGTGTGTATTTCAGTGTTTGGAGTGTGTGTTAAAGATGATGACAGGATCTTGTAGATATTGCTGTGTCTGTTTGAGTGTGTGTGTGTGTGTGATGAAGATGATGAAATGATGGTAATGATATAGTCGTGTGTGTGTTTCAGTGGTTGGAGACGCGTCCCAGCAGACAGCAGTGTCCCGTGTGTAAAGCAGGAATCAGTCGTGATAAAGTGATTCCTCTGTACGGCCGCGGCAGCAGCAGTCAGGAGGACCCCAGGTACAACACACACACTGTACACACACTTTTGATGCATTCCTATTGAGCCACATATACTAGATCTTAATAACTAGAAAACATACAGTCATATTTCACTCTATTAATCAATAAAGATCAACTATTTATTTTAGATTGCAAATAGAAAATGACAATAAGTGTTTATTTATTTATTTAATATTTGTTCCTTTTCACATGTGTGTTTGTTTGTTTAACATCAAACATGCACTTTTATGACAAAGCAACAGATGCAGTCAAATATGCTTGTTAATTTGAATATAATGATAAACATCTGTGTGTGTGTGTCTCTGTCTGTCTGTCTGTGTGTGTGTGTTGCAGATTGAAAACGCCCCCTCGACCTCAGGGTCAAAGGTCAGAGCCGGAGAGCAGAGGAGTAAGTGTGACCTCATTACTCCCTCATTAATGTCAGTGTGATGATTATAACTGTATTAATGTTGTCATGGTGTGTGTGTGTTTGTGTGTGCGTGTGCGTGCTCAGCCGTTTCAGGGATTTGGAGACACAGGCTTTCACATGTCTTTCGGGATCGGTGCTTTTCCTTTTGGTTTTTTCACCACAGTCTTTAACACCAACAACCCTTTCCACAGAGCAGGTCAGAGCTCGTCTTCATGTTCAATATTCATAATCAAGCTTTAAAGTCTGATCTAAAATAATCATCATAAAAGTCTGGCCACAATATTTCCCAAATTCCTAAAATTCTCTCTGTAAAAAAACTAAAAATACACTCATAAAAAATATAAATAAAAACTGCAATAGCACATAAATAATGCTAAATTAATAAATAAAGAAATAACATAAAATTATAATAATAAAATAAAATTATAATAATGAAGGTTTGGATTCCTAAAATTCTCTCTGTAAAAATGAATAAATATAAACTACAATGGCATATAAATAATGCTTAATTAACCAAAAAAGATATCAAATTAAAAATAAAGTAATACAATTATAATGTTAAAATAACATTATAATAATTAAGTTTGAATTTCTAAAATCCTCTCTGTAAAATTTAAATATAATGCTAAATTAACAAAAATAAATAAAAAAATAAAATACTTTGATATAATTATAAAAATTTGGATTACTTAAATTCTTTCTGCATAAATGAATAATGCTAAATTAACAAAATTGTAATAAATAAAATAATAATAATCATGAAAGTCTGGATTCCTAAAATACTCTCGGGTAAAAATGAATAATAATGCAAAATTTACAAAAATAAATAAAATGAAATTAATAAAATTATAATAATAAAAATAATAATAATACATTTTTGGATTCCTAAAATCCTCTCAGTAAAAATGAATAATATTGCTAAATTAACAAAAATTAATAAGAAGTAAAATAATAAATACAATTATAATAATAAAATAAAAATTATAATAATAAATGTTTGGATTCCTGAAATACTCTCGGTAAAAGTGAATAATAATGCTAAATTAACAAATTATTAATAAAATTATATCCATAAAATAAATAATAAAAAAAATTATATTAATAAAAAATTTTGATTACTTAAATCCTCTCTGTAAAAATAAATAATAATGCTAAATTAACAAAAAAAAATTGTAATAAAATGATCAAATAAAATAAAAATAATTAAAGTCTGGATTGCTAAAATCTTTTCGGTAAAAATGAACAATAATACAAAATTAACAAAACTAAATTCAATTAAATAATAAATTAATAATAAAATAAAAATAACAAAAGTTTGGATTCCTAAATTCTTCTCTGTAAAAATGAATTAAAATGCTAAATTAACAAAAATAAAGTAATAAATAAAATGACAATAACAAAAAAAAATGGCATTCCTTAAATCCTCTCGGTAAAAATGAATAATAATGCAAAATTAACAAAAAGAAATAAAAAGTAAAATAATCAATAAAATTATAATAATAAAATAAAATTGATAAAAATAAAAAGATTCCTAAAATCCTCTCTGTACAAACCCTTTTCTCTAATAACATATAAAATAAAATAAAATGACTAAATTAAAAACAAGTTGACTTTATCTAACATTCCAAATAATATGTTAGAAATGCATACAAATGAGCTGATGTTTTATTGAATAACACCTCATTTGAATATGAATTATTTTTCATCTTGATTCAGACGCTCATTACGGAGCAGATCAGCAAGCTAATGAAAACGCAAACAACGGCAACAACTGGCAGGACTCGCTCTTCCTTTTCCTCGCCATCTTCTTCTTCTTCTGGATCTTGAGCGTCTGAACAAACACGCGTATCACACACACACACACACACACGCACACACGCACCGTATTAGCGTGAATAGATCAAACACTACACCAGCTGAAGAATGTCAGCAAACATGCAGAGTTTCAGCTGTAACCCAGAGAGAAGGCTTCATTTCTCCTGTCATGATCATTAAACACACGTTTATCTCCTTATTCTCTGTACTCTAATCAGCCTTCAGTTCATTTTCACTGGAGCAGATCAAGCTTTATTTGCATTTTGGGTTGTTTGTAATCTTTTGTTGCTTTTATTTTTTGTAAAACGTTAACCAATTCATATAAATATTTTGTCATAAAATTAATGTGTCAATGCATAAAATGTTAATAGTTTAATATATTTAGAACAAATATGTAGGTTTATTTTTTCATTTTAAAATCATTTTTCACCATATACCCTAACAATTATCTTTTTTGTATTACTATTACTATTATTATTATGAAATCATTTTCATGATATCACCCAAATTATAATTATTTTTCATCTTTTTTTACATTTATTATTATAATGTAAAAACAATTATATCACCTAAATTATAATTTTTCTTTTTATTATTATAATAATTATTATTATGTAAAATTTAGCATGATATCACCTAAATTATAATAATTTTTCTTTTTTATTATTATTATTATTATTATTATTATTATTATTATGTAAAATTTAGCATGATATCACCTAAATTCCTTTACTTGTTCTTCTTATTATTATGAAATTATTTTCATGACATCCCTTAAATTATAATAATTTTTCTTCTTTTATAATAATTATAATAATAATAATAAGAAGAAAATAATTATAATTTAGGGGACATCATGATTTTTCTACATTATAATAATTACTATACTAATAATGTAAAAAGAAATATGATATTATCCCCTAAATTATTATTAATATTATTATTGTTGTTATTATAATGAAATCATTTTCATGATATCCCCTAAATTATTTTTCTTTTTTTGTTGTTATTAATATAATAATTATAATAAAATCAGACTCACTCTTCGGTTTTTTTACTGTTATTATATATTTGGCAGTATATAAGTCAAGCTTTTAATTGTCTTGCATAAAATATTAATCGTCGTTCTAAAAATACTCGTTTCTCTTTCTGATTTTGAGGTGAAATAATAATGAAAATGCGATTTTGTTTAAACTATTTATTTAAAATGAGCTCAAAAAACAAACATTTTTTGGAACAACTTAATAGTTTTATGTTCAATCCACCTAAATTTGTAAAATCAACTAAGTGAACTTATTGGATTTAAGTTAACACTACATACATGAATTACATTAGAATTGAACAGTTTATTCAGCAGGAAGACTCAAATTACCTTTATTTTAGGATGTTTTAATGAAAATAATAACTCCTTACATTTATATCGCGCTTTTCTGGACACTCAAAGCGCTTTACACTCATGTTTGGGGGGATTGTCCTCATCCAGCACCATTGTAGTTTTTTACATTATTTGAAGTTCTACATTAGTAATAAAGGGAAAACAAACATTCCTATGATGCAAAAAAAAAAAACATTACACCTTCAAACTTCTACATCAGGATAATGTTTATTGTGCTGCCAGGAAAACTGTATTACAGAAACATTATGTTCATGAGAACTTTACCATGAGACAGAAAATAAATATTAAAGGTAACTGTGAAACGAAATCAGTATTGTAAAATGAAACTACAGCATCATTATTTTTATATGTTTCAGATCACAGCAGAATTGTGAGATGTACAGCCACAAAACATTGTACTGCAAGCTAAATGTATTCTTGCGTGATAATAATTTCCTCGATGTACACAGAAATGTCTTTGTAAATTCAGGTTTTTTACATAGTTTTCTTTGAAAGTGATCTCTAATATATTAAACTCACAGCTCTAGTTTAAGTTCTTGTGATTTATTTTAGAGATGCTCCGATCAGGATTTTCGCGTACCAATTCTTTATCATGGTGATTGGCTGATATCGAGTACACATTCTGATGATTGAAGCTTTATAATGCATTAAAGGGCGTCTATGATGAGAATCGTCTTCTGTAAGCTGTTTGGACAGAGCTGTGTGTAGTATAGTGTGTCCACAGTCATGTTGGGCTGATAGAAACACAATACGTCTCTTTTTTTTGTTATTTCCTGACATTAAAATAGGATCTAAATCCCTCCCATTTTGAGGCCGACCACAACGTGACGTAGGAGTGTGGTTTTCCCCGCCCACCGAATTGATTGACAGCCGTGTATTAACATGTTTCCGTAGTAATGTGTATAATAATATCAACAAAACAGGACGTGTGCAAAGCAACCGGGATTAAAAGATCTGTTCAGCTCTCTGTGATCATCAGTCATCATCAAATGTGATCAAGAGTGAGTTTCACAAGTTTAAAATGTGTTTAAAGCAGTGCATGTGTGTATCGAATTACAGCGATTTTACTGTCTTCATCAGCACAGCCGCGTGTCATTACAATTATAAAAGAAGACGCTTCAATCCCGGTTTGTGGACGTTAAATCAGGTTTATTTTGTACATTAGCATAACAGACATCCATACAGCAGTGGATATTAACCTGTATCCTGTCGCATCTGACAAGCAAAAACAGTACAAAGCTAAACTCATGCGCTGTGTGTGTGCGTGAACTTTGTAACCACATTGTGTGTGACTCTTCATTGCAGAAAGGCTTGAATTAACTCCACAACAAACACATCAAATCATCATTGGGAAAGTTCTTACTGTAGTGTTTCTCACAAACGTGAGATCTGCTTCATGTCTGTCACTGTGCTGGTTATCTGACGCAGCCGAGGCGGAGATTGAGGCACACTCTGACAGGCACGTGGGAACGGTGGGCGGGGAGAGCCAGCATTAAAGGCACAGGCCACAAAAACAGCTCCAGTGTGTTCAGAGCGGAAAATCCAACATTCTGAAAGCTCTAATCCACAGGTGTCAAACTCAGTTCCTGGAGGGCCGGAGCTCTGCACAGTTTAGTTCCAACCCTAATTAATCACACCTGATCAAACTAATTGAGTCCTTCAGGCTTGTTTGAAACCTGCAGGTAAGTGTGTTGAAGCAGGGTTGGAACTAAACTGTGCAGGGCTGCGGCCCTCCAGAATCTGAGTTTGACACCCCTGCTCTAATCAATAATCTGACGGGTGTTTGAGCTGAAACTTTACACACATTCTGGAGACACAAAACACTTCTCTTAAATCTTGAAAAAGGGGTAAAGTAGGTGCTTATTAAGCACATATTCCCTCTAAGTATGACACTTAAGTGAAGATCTCTCCTCACCCAAGAGAATAAATGAAGGATGTTCCAGATAATCCCTTAAACCCGTCTCTTAAAACCATCTAGTGCGGACATGTCAGGGTCAGAAGCAGCTTTACAGAAAATAATAGATAAAATGGTCAAAAACACTGAACTTTCAGTTTTTATATTAATACATTTAAGACTTAATACATGCAAGACCATTTCAATATTATGCTCATCTCCATCTAGCACATGTGTGACTGCAGCTCCTGTACAGCTCACAGCAGCTGGATCAGACAGACAGACAGACAGACAGACAGAGATGTGCACTCCAGATCTCTTTACTGTGCTGTTCATCTAACCTAACAAATGTAAAGCTGAGAACATCACCGTGCCTCTCATGTCCTGTTCTCTTGCGAATTCACTCTCACCTCCATGATTTCTGAAGTATTTTATCTCATTCAAAGTGCTGGTGATCGGTTCATGAATACCGCTCGAGACATACAATGTGATTATCGGCCGATATAGATCTCCAGCTGATCGATCGGAGCATCTCTAATATATTTATATGCATATTCAGATGTGTTCTGGTGTGAGGGATTACCCGAGTGTGTGTGTGCTTTTCTGAAATTCACCCTTTTATTTTATTTAATGAACATTTTGAGAGTGAATCTGAAGAGTTGCTGGAGGTTTAGTTTCAGGAACGTTTGAGCGTCATCAACTGCAGATGATCAGTCCTGCTTCAGTTTCACAGTGTTTCCACAACACTTTCATCTGCTGTGTGTGTGTGTGTTGTGTAAATATGAACTCGGTGTTCTTAAAGAGACAGTACACTTTAAATTGAAGTTCTGTCATCATTTACTGATCCTCCACTTCTTCCAAATCTGAGTTTCACCACACAAACACACATTAGCTTTAATATTAATAATCAAACACACACTAAATGATGACTTAGAGCAGAATGAGAGCACATTATGCATCAAATACATGAGCTATTATTGCTTTCTGGAAGATTCTAGAGGAGATGTTTTCTGATGTGGAGGTGTCAGCTGTGTGTGTATCTGGATCTTGTTGATGATGTTTTCTGATGTTTGTAATCCTCTCGGCTTTAACTGTTTGTCGATGTAACAAACACCTGTGAAAAACACACGTCTTATTTCCTCTTGCTGCAAACTGATTGGCCGGTTTGGCCCACTAACCACGCCCACTTTAAAAAAAAAAAAAAGCTGTTGACTGGTGTCTGCCAGAAGTGAGTGGGCGGGGCTTACGGTCTGAATACGTTAAGATGATTTTTGTGTGAATTAAGTTGAAAATGCTCTTGTTTGTCTTTGTTTTCACATCACTGGTTAATTATGTTCGTAACAAGTCTCTTTTTATTTGCATAAAGTCCTTTGGTAGCTAAATTGCATATAATTATTGTGCATATATGGGGCAGAAAGTGGGTGTGGCCTGTTCTCTGGCACTTGATAAATAAACATTTAATACAAGCTGTGTGACGTTTCTGGTTATTTTCTCAATTAATCATTTGCATATATAAATCTTGTTACATTTGTGAAGTTTGTTTTTCAGGATAGTCACCATAGTAACTTTCAATTTGTAGATATTATTATAAATAAATATTTAGCTCTTTTTTTTTGTAGTTTTTCATGTATTTTGTAGAGAAATGAGCTCGTAAAAAGCTGCAAAAAATGCCAAATCATGTTAGCAGCGTGTAAAAGACGATGCTAAACGCGTTTAAAATGTTACCAACATAAAAATCATGTATGATCGTTAGCATAAATCATGGTATCCATAAAAACATTATAAACGAGCAATGATTCACTCTTAGCATGATCTAAAAACATGGCAAGTCATGATAGCAGCATGCTAACAATGAAAGCAATACTAGCTAAATGCTAAAAATATCAGCAACTTTATAACATCAGTCATGTGCTAAAATGTTATAAACATGCTAGCAACAACGGTGAATCATTAGCCATATGCAAACAGTGTAAAACATGCTGAAAAATGCTAATTCTTGTTATAGATGTTGCTAAATGTTTAAAATGTTACCAACATGAAAATCATTTAAGATTTCTAACATAAATCATGATATCCTTGTAGTAAAACGAGGAACAATTCAGTGTTAGCATATGCTAAAAACATGGCAGCAGCATGCTAATGATGAAAACAATACTAGCTACATGCTAAAAATATCAGCAATGTTATAAACGTGTTAGCAGCATAAGTTTGTAAATCATGACATGCTGAAGTTTGATCATCATAACCTGGTCTTTACATCAGTAACTTACCGCAGTTACTTTATAAATGACTCGTTAGCAACATGTGAAGACGTCAGCATGCTAAACACTAGAAACATGCTACAAATATGCTAGCAACAATCTAAAAAAATGGTACGCATAATAGAAAGAAAGATGCTAGCAACAAGTATGTTAAGTCATGCTAGCAATGTGTTATGCTAAAAACATTCTTGTTACAAACTAAAAAGTTTTAGTTAAAGAGCCTAAAAATATAAATGTGATAACGTTAAACCTGATATAATAGATAAAACATGCTATAAACATGCTAACATTAAAAAAAGATAATATAATACATAATAATGATATATAGTTATAGAAGTTAAAGCATGCTAAACATTATAAAAACGTAATTTCAGGATTGAGCAAAAATGTTTGACATGCTAGCAACAAAGTATGCAATCAGTATAAGAATGTAGGGGTAAATTATGCTAATTTGTGTTAGCAGCATGTAAAAGACAATGCTAAACATGTTTAAAATGTTACCATCATGAAAATCATGTTATCCATGTACTAAAAAGGTTAAAAATGAGCAACAATTCAGTGTTAGCATATGCTAACCATGGTGTAGAATCATGGTGTAGAATCATGGTAATGATGAAAACAATGCTATGAATACTAGCAAAATGCAAAATGTTAAAAATGTTAGCAACTGAGTATACATTAGCAATGAGCTAAAATGTTATAAACATGCTAGCAACAATGGTGAGAAACGTTAGCCATATGCAAGCAGTGTAAAACATGCTAGCAAAATGCTAATTCATGTTAGCAGCATGTAAAAGATGAAGCTAAACATGTTTAAAATGTTACCAACATAAAACAGTGTATGATTGCTAACAAATCATGTTATCCATGTACTGAAAAGGTTATAAATGAGCAACAATTCACTGTTAGCATATGTTAAAAACATGGCAAGTCATGATAGCAGCATGCTAACAGAGAAAACAATACTAGCAAGATGTTAAATACTAAAAATATCAGCAACTTTATAACATTAATCATATGCTAAAAACAGGAGTCATGATAGCAGCATGCTAATGATGAAAACAATACTAGCAAGATGCTAAATGCTAAAAATATCAGCAACTTCTTAACATTAGTCATGTGCTAAAATGTTATAAACATGCTAGCAACAATGGTGAAACATTAGCCATATGCAAGCAGTGTAAAACATGCTAAAAATGCTAATTCATGATAGCAGCGTGTAAAAGATTATGCTAATCGTGTTTAATATGTTACCAACATGATAGTCATGTCAGAATGCTAACGTTGTCCATGTACTGAAAACGTTATAAATGAGCAATGTTAGCATAGGCTAAAAACATGACACAGTCATGATAGCAACATGCTAATGATGAAAACAATACTAGCAAGATGCTAAATGTTAAAAATATCAGCAACTTCTTAACATTAGTCATGTGCTAAAATGTTATAAACATGCTAGCAACAATGGTGAAACATTAGCCAAATGTAAGCAGTGTAAAACATGCTAAAAATGCTAATTCATGTTAGCAGCGTGTAAAAGATGATGCTAATCGTGTTTAATGTTACCAACATGACAGTCATGTCAGAATGCTAATGTTATCCATGTACTGAAAATGTTATAAATGAGCAATGTTAGCATATGCTAAAAACATGGCGAGTCATGATAGCAGCATGCTAATGATGAAAACAATACTAGCAAGATGCTAAATGCTAAAAATATCAGCAACTTCATAACATTAGTCATGTGCTAAAATGTTATAAACATGCTAGCAACAATGGTGAAACATTAGCCATATGCAAGCAGTGTAAAACATGCTAATTCATGTTAGCAGCGTGTAAATGATTATGCTAATCGTGTTTAATGTTACCAACATTATAGTCATGTCAGAATGCTAATGTTATCCATGTACTGAAAATGTTATAAATGAGCAATGCTAGCATATGCTCAAAACATGGCACAGTCATGATAGCAGCATGCTAATGATGAAAACAATACTAGCAAGATGCTAAATGCTAAAAAATATCAGCAACTTTATAACATTAGTCATGTGCTAAAATGTTATAAACATGCTAGCAACAATGGTGAAACATTAGCCAAATGTAAGCTGTGTAAAACATGCTAATTCATGATAGCAGCGTGTAAAAGATTATGCTAATCGTGTTTAATATGTCACCAACATGAAAGTCATGTCAGAATGCTAATGTTATCCATGTACTGAAAACGTTATAAATGAGCAATGTTAGCATATGCTAAAAACATGGCGAGTCATGATAGCAGCATGCTAATGATGAAAACAATACTAGCAAGATGCTAAATGCTAAAAATATCAGCAACTTCATAACCTTAATCATGTGCTAAAATGTTATAAACATGCTAGCAACAATGGTAAAACATTAGCCAAATGTAAGCTGTGTAAAACATGCTAATTCATGTTAGCAGCGTGTAAATGATTATGCTAATCACGTTTAATATGTTACCAACATGAAAGTAATGTCAGAATGCTAATGTTATCCATGTACTGAAAATGTTATAAATGAGCAATGTTAGCATATGCTAAAAACATGGCGAGTCATGATAGCAGCATGCTAATGATGAAAACAATACTAGCAAGATGCTAAAAGATATCAGCAACTTCTTAACATTAGTCATGTGCTAAAATGTTATAAACATGCTAGCAACAATGGTGAAACATTAGCCAAATGTAAGCATTGTAAAACATGCTAATTCATGATAGCAGCGTGTAGAAGATTATGCTAATCGTGTTGAATATGTTACCACATGATAGTCATGTCAGAATGCTAATGTTATCCATGTACTGAAAACGTTATAAATGAGCAATGTTAGCATATGCTAAAAACATGGCGAGTCATGATAGCAGCATGCTAATGATGAAAACAATACTAGCAAGATGCTAAATGCTAAAAATATCAGCAACTTCATAACCTTAATCATGTGCTAAAATGTTATAAACATGCTAGCAACAATGGTAAAACATTAGCCAAATGTAAGCTGTGTAAAACATGCTAATTCATGTTAGCAGCGTGTAAATGATTATGCTAATCACGTTTAATATGTTACCAACATGAAAGTAATGTCAGAATGCTAATGTTATCCATGTACTGAAAATGTTATAAATGAGCAATGTTAGCATATGCTAAAAACATGGCGAGTCATGATAGCAGCATGCTAATGATGAAAACAATACTAGCAAGATGCTAAAAGATATCAGCAACTTCTTAACATTAGTCATGTGCTAAAATGTTATAAACATGCTAGCAACAATGGTGA
The DNA here is from genome assembly GCA_903798195.1 of Danio kyathit. Classification (NCBI taxonomy): domain Eukaryota; kingdom Metazoa; phylum Chordata; class Actinopteri; order Cypriniformes; family Danionidae; genus Danio; species Danio kyathit. Next base: position 1,376,565 of record LR812537.1, read on the forward strand.
AACATTAGACAAATGTAAGCATTGTAAAACATGCTAATTCATGATAGCAGCGTGTAGAAGATTATGCTAATCGTGTTGAATATGTTACCACATGATAGTCATGTCAGAATGCTAATGTTATCCATGTACTGAAAATGTTATAAATGAGCAATGTTAGCATATGCTAAAAACATGGCGAGTCATGATAGCAACATGCTTATGATGAAAACAATACTAGCAAGATGCTAAATGCTAAAAATATCAGCAACTTTATAACATTAGTCATGTGCTAAAATGTTATAAACATGCTAGCAACAATGGTGAAACATTAGCCATATGCAAGCAGTGTAAAACATGCTAAAAATGCTAATTCATGTTAGCAGCGTGTAAAAGATTATGCTAATCGTGTTTAATATGTTACCAACATGATAGTCATGTCAGAATGCTAATGTTATCCATGTACTGAAAATGTTACAAATGAGCAATGTTAGCATATGCTAAAAACATGGTGAGTCATGATAGCAACATGCTAATGATGAAAACAATACTAGCAAGATGCTAAATGCTAAAAATATCAGCAACTTTATAACATTAGTCATGTGCTAAAATGTTATAAACATGCTAGCAACAATGGTGAAACATTAGCCAAATGTAAGCTGTGTAAAACATGCTAATTCATGTTAGCAGCATGTTAAAGATTATGCTAATCGTGTTTAATATGTCACCAACATGAAAGTCATGTCAGAATGCTAATGTTATCCATGTACTGAAAATGTTATAAATGAGCAATGCTAGCATATGCTCAAAACATGGCGAGTCATGATAGCAGCATGCTAATGATGAAAACAATACTAGCAAGATGCTAAATGCTAAAAATATCAGCAACTTCATTACATTAGTCATGTGCTAAAATGTTATAAACATGCTAGCAACAATGGTGAAACATTAGCCATATGCAAACAGTGTAAAACATGCTGAAAATGCTAATTCATGTTAGCAGCGTGTTAAAGATTATGCTAATCGTGTTTAATATGTTACCAACATGATAGTCATGTCAGAATGCTAATGTTATCCATGTACTGAAAATTTTATAAATGAGCAATGTTAGCATATGCTAAAAACATGGCGAGTCATGATAGCAACATGCTAATGATGAAAACAATACTAGCAAGATGGTAAATGCTAAAAATATCAGCAACTTCATAACATTAAACATGTGCTAAAATGTTATAAACATGCTAGCAACAATGGTGAAACATTAGCCAAATGTAAGCTGTGTAAAACATGCTAAAAATGCTAATTCATGTTAGCAGCATGTTAAGATTATGCTAATCGTGTTTAATGTAACCAACATGATAGTCATGTCAGAATGCTAATGTTATCCATGTACTGAAAATGTTATAAATGAGCAATGCTAGCATATGCTAAAAACATGGCACAGTCATGATAGCAGCATGCTAATGATGAAAACAATACTGGCAAGATGCTAAATGCTAAAAATATCAGCAACTTCATTACATTAGTCATGTGCTAAATTGTTAGCAACAATGGTGAAATAGGTTAGTTATATGCAATACCTTGCTAACAAAATGCTAACTCGTGTTAGCAGTGTCTAAAAAAAAGATGATGATCAGTTAAAACATGCTAGCAGCAAACTAAGCGTACAAAATGCTAAAACCTTAATAGAAATATGACAAAATTGACAGCAAATACAAGAGAAACGCTGTTCATGTGCAATGTTTTATTATCTTTATACACCTGTAGTTCTATGTTTAAATAAATATTTATTTCCAGTTTCAACTAAATCACTCAGAACCAAATAAACCAATCAAATAAAGCCGTTTAAAATATAAAAACCTTCAACAGGACTGCTCATGCATGCGGCGCTTCATAAATCAGAGGTTTCTATTGCACAGTGACGGTTTAGAGGAACAGATTATTAGCTATTAATCTCCACCAATACTCACCTGTGCAATATAATTCCACTCTGCATGTCTAAAAGCATCAACAAACTGAAGCAGCACTGAGTAAAGATGAACAGCATCTAAAATAAAAGTGTGTCTTGACATAATAGACATGTTTGTGTACTATATATGTATATCTGACACACACACATGCATAAAAACAGAGCAATTTGGTCACAAAGATATTTAAAATGATATATAATCTGTATCATACGCATAAAAATGTATTATTTAAATAAAAACAAACATGTTCTCAGATATATGCATGCACGTGTGCATCACACACACATAATAAACACACACAGCACACACAAACATATATATTATGTCAAAAACGGTTCATTTAAATGTGATTTATGTGTGCCCAGCACTAAAAAATGCATGAATAATGTGTAATAACAAATGCTTTGGCTCACAGACGTCACACTGAAGGATGCGCTCCAGCTCATGTCACGTATTTCTGCTGAAAAGGAGTTAAAAAGTGCATATATAAAAATAAAAACTGGCACATTTCCTGTAGAAACGATTATCCAGCAGTCTGGACGGGATTCAGCATCTTTGGTGGATTGAGAATGACGGAGTGTGTGTTGAACTAAAAGCTCTCAGTAACGTCTATGAAAACAGTGATAATGCAGGTTTAAAAGTGTCTCTAGAAGCATCTGCATGCGTCGTGTGAAAGTGACGGTGCTCGACAGAGTAAAGACTTCATCATGTTAGCCAGTCTTGGGCTGTTTGTTCTTCTTGTTGAGGATCTTCATCAGGTTTTTGGACATGAAGTAGGGCTTCTCTGCACTGCCGTCGTTTCTCTCCAGATCCTCCACTGAAGGACAGAAACACAGAATGCTCGGTTAAAAAAATAACGATGTGAGACACTAAACTTTTTTTTTTTTTTTTGGAATGTAGAAGTGTAAATACTGGGTTTTAAGTATGAATAGAGTGTTGTTTAATGTGATTTATGTGATGATATTGAATGTGTTTGTGTTTCTTGTGATGCATGTGATGTGAACACTGATGTGGTGAAGCCATAGATAAATCTCCACTTGTGGACAGTAAAGAAAGTCAAGTAAAAGTAAAGCTTCAGAATAATTAAGCCTATTGTGTTTGAAGCATTGGAAACAGCAGATGCTAGTGACCCCTGCTGGTCAGAGCTGTGTAAATGCCACAAAAACACAAGCAAAACATGCATTAGAAACAGTGGTGGAAAGAGCACTGAAAAATCACACTCAGGTACCACTACTTACCCAAAAATATAGTGCAGGCAGAGTGAAAGTATCTGTTGTGATTATCACTCTAAGTATGAGTAAAGAGTAGCTCTTTTAAAAGTACTCAAGAGTAGAGAGTATTGCACTGTGAAATGCTGATGCGTATACATGCTATTTGTGTGTGTGTGAAAACGTAACATTCTGTAGTGCATTAGTGATTATTTAACACCATTTGGGGATATCAGTCCTCATACAGTTGATATTTTCACCTTCATCATCATCTAACAGTCTCTCTGAGATTGCCTGTAATGATTTCGTGTCTTCTTGGACACTTGTAATGCTTCACACTGTACATGTTTGCTGCATTTATTTTTCGCTTCTGTCTTGAAGTTGTTCTGTATGCTGCAATTTCTCTATGCACAATTTGATTGGATGGGAATCACAGGACTGAACATTCTACTGAGCCAATCAATATATATACTGTATATAAAGTAATAAATCAAGTAGTGACTGCAAGTTGAAGGAAAAGAGGTGAGTAAAAGTACTGATACAGCACTAAAAATGTACAAAAACAAAGTGCGCGTGTTTAAATCCACTTAGTAAAGTATAATTCCTGAGAAAACCCACTCAATCACAGTCATTTGAGTATTTGGCTTTTTCAAACATGTTGCAAACTGTAAATTGAAAGGGTAACCTATAAATGCTCTATAGCACAGGTGTCAAACTCAGTTCCTGGAGGGCCGCAGCTCTGCACAGTTTAGCTTTAACCCTAATTAAACACACCTGATCAAAATAATTGAGTCCTTCAGGCTTGTTTTAAACCTCCAACCTCAAATCTAGTGTGTTGAAGCAAGGTTGGAACTAAACTGTGCAGGGTTGCGGCCCTCCAGGAACCGAGTTTGACACCCCTGCTCTATAGCATAGATTAGTCTATTATCTAATATTAAATATGATGTCCTTTTTTATATTTTCAAGGATTCTATATTTCGGTTTCATGGCGAGCTCTGTCAAACACACCAACAAAAAACTAATATTGACTATTATTCATTTGTATTTCACAAATGTCTTATTAAAACATCTTTAAAAAAAACTCGTAAAAGTGATCCAAAGTCAGGTAAAATTATGAAAACTGTACATTGCTTCGCCACTAGGGGGCGATCTGAATGACACCGCATGACTCGTGTGGGTTTTTATAGCTAAAACTACAAATTTTGAAATATATTTACAGTTTTAAATGACATTTTCCGCCTGATTATCTTAAAGTTTTCCACGTGATTATCTTGTGAAATGAATGTTGATATCCTATGACTCAAAGCTGATTTTTTAGCATGGATCCTTCAGAAAGCATTGTAATTAATTATGATGTCCTTTTTTATATTTTCAAGGCTTATATAGTTCCTTGTTTCATTGTGAGCTGTTGAACATACCAACAAAAGACTAATATTGACTATTATTCCTTTGCATTTTACAAATGTCTCATTAAAACATTTAAAAACTCATAAAAATGATTCAAAGTCAGGTAAGACTATGAAACCTGTTCAGTGATTCGCCACTAGAGGGCGTTTTATAGTGTTACACAGATCGCCCCCAAGCTAAAGCTACACATTTTGAAATATTTATACAGCTTTAAATGACCATTTCCGCCTGACTATCTCCATGTTTCCCATGTGATTATCTTGTAAAATGTATGTTTTTATCCCATGACTCAAAAAATAGCATGGATCATGGATTTTTAGCATGGATCCTTCAGAAATCATTGTAATTAAATGTCTTTTTTATATTTTTAAAGCTTATATAGGTCTTTGTTTCATGGTGAGCTCTGTTAAACATACCAACAAAAGTCTATTACTAATTATTATTCCTTTGCATTTTACAAATTTCTCATTAAAACATCTAAAAAACTGAGAGGGGTCTGGCTGCAGACTCTGTGCAGATGCAATCTGAGCTGCAACCAATGCGCTCACCTAACCCCACCCCTCACAGTGACGTCACTAGCTCCATTGAGTGCATTGTGTCTGACATTGCATCTCTGAGCGATGCAATCTCAGCTTGCATCATAAAGGCTGCATCCAGATACTATTGAAAAAACTCGTAAAAGTATGACACCTGTTCATTGCTTCACCACTAGGGGGCACTCGTGAAGGTTTTATAGTATTACACAGATTGCCCCCAAGTTTCGAAACATATTTGACGTAACAAAGACTTGTTTACTGAAATCACGTGACATTTCTAATTTGATATGCACTGATTCAAAACAAAAAAAATTGTAAAGGTTTAAAGCTTCATGACGCAGTGTTTTAAAATCAGCCATCACTATAGTAAAACATACGGGCACAGTAATTATACATGTTGATGTTATCTATGAGTATGTGTGTGTGTGTGTGTGTGTTACTCACAGAAGCACAGGAACAGTGTATCTACACCCATGTTATAGACACTGAAGAAGCCATGAGCGATCAGATACGCTCCAAACACCACCGTCTGTCACACAACAATAGTCCAAATATTAATTAGACATCCATTACTAACATTCAGAAATCTGGAGACTGTTTTGCATGTAGGAAAAAACCCATTCTGGCATGGGCTGCATTCATGTGATTAAAAATAGAGTGTAATCTGTACATTTTGAAATACTAAATGTCCATTTCCACCTGATTATCTCCATCTTTTTCATGCGATTATCTTGTAAAATGTCTTTTTTTTTATATTTTAGCATGGTTACTTTAATCTTCATTGTCACACGATCAATCAGAAATCATTGTAATATGCAAGGGATGAATTATATATATATATATATATATAGCGCTGGTAGTGTAGATAATTACTAAATTAAAGTTGATTAAAGATGATCTGGAGGGTGTTTGTGTGCATTAATCTGCGCTGTGTGAATGTGGATGTGGATCTCACTATGATGGGCATCCAGTAATAGTTGAGCGCCGCAGTCTGAAACGTGTTTCCTGGAAGCTGAATCCTGCCGGAGAAGAAGAAGAAGGCCAGAACTCCTGAAACAACAGAGCAGACGCGAGCTTCAGAGCTGAGATCTGAACATGAACTCTCACAGACAGCCATAGATAATTACCAAATTAAAGTTCATTCATATATTTAAAAAAATAATAATAATATTCATATGTATTTTATGTTTTCGGTAAATTTATGTTTTATGTAACTTCATTAAATATATTAATAAAATTACTTACTAATTAAAAAAATATATATATATACACAAACACACACACACACACACACACACACACACAAGCACATGCACACACACGCACACACATGCGCGCGCACACACACACGCGCGCACACACACACACACACAGTTAAAGTCAGAATTATTAGCCCCTTTGTTTAATTTTTTCTCCAATTTCTGTTTAACGGAGAGCAGATTTTCTCAGCACATTTCTGCACATAATAGTTTTAATAACTCATCTCTAATAACTGATTTATTTTATCTTTGCCATGATGACAGTAAATAATATTAGACTAGATATTCTTCAAGACACTTCTATACAGCTTAAAGTGACATTTAAAGGCTTAACTAGGTTAATTAGGGTAACTAGGCAGGTTAGGGGAATTAGGCAAGTTATTGTATAATGATGGTTTGTTCTGTAGACTATCGAGAGAAATATAGCTTAAAGGGGCTAATAATATTGACCTTAAAATAGTGTTAAAAAAATTAAAAACTGCTTTTATTCTAGCCGAAATAAAACAAATATGACTTTCTCCAGAAGAAAAAATATTATCAGACATAAGGGGGGCTAATAATTCTGACTTCAACAGTGTATATATATATATTAATTAATATATACGTTAAATTAATGTATTTGTTTATGAATTAATATGTCTCACCGATTCCACCGACAACTAGTAGCTTCCCGAAAAATAGCAGCAGATCCGTCACTTTATCCAGAACCACCACCCTGAACACACACACACACACACACACACACACAGATACATAAATACACACTCACCGGCCACTTTATTAGGTACACCTGTCCAACTGCTCGTTAACGCAAATTTCTAATCAGCCAATCACATGACAGCAGCTCAATGCATTTAGGCATGTAGACATGGTCAAGATGATCTGCTGCAGGTCAAAGCGAGCATCAGAATGGGGAAGAAAGGGGATTTAAGTGACTTTGAACGTGGCATGGTTGTTGGTGCCAGACGGGCTGCTCTGAGTATTTCAGAAACTGCTGATCTACTGGGATTTTCACGCACAACCATCTCTAGGGTTTACAGAGAATGCTCCGACAAAGAGGAAATATCCAGTGAGCGGCAGTTCTGTGGCCGCAAATGCCTTGTTGATGCCAGAGGTCAGAGGAAAATGGCCAGACTGGTTCCAGCTGATAGAAAGGCAACAGTAACTCAAATAAGCACTCGTTACAACCGAGGTCTGCAGAAGAGCATCTCTGAACACACAACACGTCCAACCTTGAGGCGGATGGGCTACAGCAGCAGAAGACCACACCGGGTGCCGCTCCTGTCAGCTAAGAACAGGAAACTGAGGCTACAATTCACACAGGCTCACCAAAACTGGACAATAGAAGATTGGAGAAACGTTGCCTGGTCTGATGAGTCTCCATTTCTGCTGCCACATTCGGATGGTCGGCTCAGAATTTGGCCTCAACAACATGAAAGCATGGATCATCCTGCCTTGTATCAGCGGTTCAGGCTGGTGGTGGTGGTGTAATGGTGTGGGGGAGATTTTCTTGGCACACTTTGGGTCCATTAGTACCAATTGAGCATGGTGTCAACGCCACAGCCTACCTGAGTATTGTTGCTGACCATGTCCATCCCTTTATGACCACAGTGTCTCCATCTTCTGATGGCAGCAGGATAACGCACCATGTCATAAAGCCCCAATCATCTCAGACTGGTTTCTTGAACATGACAATGAGTTCACTGTACTCAAATGGCCTCCACAGTCAGCAGAGCTCAATCCAATACAGCACCTTTGGGATGTGGTGGAACGGGAGATTGGCATCATGGATGTGCAGCCGACAAATCTGCAGCAACTGTGTGATGCTATCATGTCAATATGGAGCAAAATCTCTGAGGAATATTTCCAGTAGCTTGTTGAATCTCTGCCATGAAGGATTAAGGCAGTTCTGGATGGGGGTTCAACATGGTACTAGTAAGGTGTACCTAATAAAGTGGACGGTGAGTGTATATATACAGTTGTACAAATATACACACACACATTCACACATGATGACAGCTATTAAATGACGATCAATAATCGCGTCTCACCGTACGATGTTCCTCATCAGCAGGAAAAAGGCGTTTTTAGCCGACACACAGAAGTTTTTCCCGTATATGGCGATCTGTAGAGCAGAGAAACACCGGCATTATTTACAGTATGTGTTCATCTGCAGGAGGATTTGATAAACATAAACATTACGAGCTCATCTACCATGATGTAAGCGTTTCTGTTGATGAACTTGATGAATTTTTCCAGACACCAGAAGCAGCATTTCAGACAACACATGATGAAGCGTGTGCACGGGTTTTGAGCCGCTAAACAAACACACAAACACACACACACACACATATCATTACCTCATACTGTACATATATCTGCTAATAACAAGAAATAAACAGTGTACTTTTTCCCAGTGTACAGCAGGATTATTATTGCCAACTAAGAATAAAACATTTTGATAATATCAGAACTCAAATATAATAACAAAATTATTGTGAAATAATATGAGCAAAAAACTGAACTATTAATGAATGATACTTTAATATATTTATAAAGAAAACAGCATAGCAGTAAATTTAAAGAAGGGATTATTAAGAATAACAATAAAATAAAATGACTAAAAATATGAAAATACTAAAAATTTGCAGTAAACTTTTATTAAAATCCTCTTAGAAAAGCTTGATCTGAAAGGATTGTTAGAGACTGTCTGACCTTTGAACTTGTGGTCCAGATACTCCAGGATGATCCTGACGATCTGCACGAGTGTGAGGATCAAAGCACCGAACGCCAGCGAACCCACATGATACCTGACACACACACACAAACACACACACAACGTGACTATGTTAGTTTTTATTTATTAAAAGCTAATTAATGAAACTAGAAAGTAGCTTGCATTACAGGCAGTGCAGAATTATTAGGCAAATGAGTATTTTGAGCACATCGTCCTCTTTATGCATGTTGTCTTACTCCAAGCTGTATAGGCTCGAAAGCCTACTACCAATTAAGCATATTAGGTGATGTGCATCTCTGTAATGAGAAGGGGTGTGGTCTAATGACATCAACACCCTATATCAGGTGTGCATAAATATTAGGCAACTTCCTTTCCTTTGGCAAAATGGGTCAAAAGAAGGACTTGACAGGCTCCGAAAAGTCAAAAATAGTGAGATATCTTGCAGAGGGATGCAGCACTCTTAAAATTGCCAAGCTTCTGAAGCGTGATCATCCAACAATCAAGCGTTTCATTCAAAATAGTCAACAGGGTCGCAAGAAGCGTCTGGAAAAACCAAGGTGCAAAATAACTGCCCATGAACTGAGAAAAGTCAAGCGTGCAGCTGCCAAGATGCCACTTGCCACCAGTTTTGGCATATTTCAGAGCTGCAACATCACTGGAGTGCCCAAAAACACAAGGTGTGCAATACTCAGAGACATGGCCAAGGTAAGAAAGGCTGAAAAACCACCACCACTGAACAAGACACACAAGCTGAAACGTCAAGACTGGGCCAAGAAATATCTCAAGACTGATTTTTCTAAGGTTTTATGGACTGATGAAATGAGAGTGAGTCTTGATGGGCCCGTGGCTGGATCGGTAAAGGGCAGAGAGCTCCAGTCCGACTCAGATGCCAGCAAGGTGGAGGTGGAGTACTGGTTTGGGCTGGTATCATCAAAGATGAGCTTGTGGGGCCTTTTCGGGTTGAGGATGGAGTCAAGCTCAACTCCCAGTCCTACTGCCAGTTTCTGGAAGACGCCTTCAAGCAGTGGTACAGGAAGAAGTCTGCATCCTTCAAGAAAAACAGGATTTTCATGCAGGACAATGCTCCATCACACGCGTCCAAGTACTCCACAGCGTGGCTGGCAAGAAAGGGTCTAAAAGAAGAAAAACTAATGACATGTCCTCCTTGTTCACCTGACTGAATCCCATAGAGAACCTGTGGTCCATCATCAAATGTGAGATTTACAAGGAGGGAAAACAGTCCACCTCTCTGAACAGTGTCTGGGAGGCTGTGGTTGCTGCTGCACGCAATGTTGATGGTGAACAGATCAAAACACTGACAGAATCCATGGATGGCAGGCTTTTGAGTGTCCTTGCAAAGAAAGGTGGCTATATTGCTCACTGATTTGTTTTTGTTTTGTTTTTGAATGTCAGAAATGTATATTTGTGAATGTTGAGATGTTATATTGGTTTCACTGGTGAAAATAAATCATTGAAATGGGGATATATTTGTTTTTTGTTAAGTTGCCTAATAATTCTGCACAGTAATAGTCACCTGCACACACAGATATCCTCCTAAAATAGCTCAAACTAAAAACAAACTAAAAACTACTTCCACAAATATTCAGCTTTGATATTATTGAGTTTTTTGGGTTCATTGAGAACATGGTTGTTGTTCAATAATAAAATTAATCCTCAAAAATACAACTTGCCTAATAATTCTGCACTCCCTGTACATTACATACAACTCAAATATTATTGCTTGATTTTATTAAAGTGATGCTTTACTGGTTACTTTGATAAAGCAATATTGTTATTATTTTACTCTCTTAGTTGTCTGAAATAAACATTATTAAACATTTGTACATTTTTAGTTATCTAAAATAACCTGTAAATAATCTGTATTCTGATATAAATGATAACTAAAATGACAATTATTTACCATAATTAATCATTTTTTATAACCTCGCATATTATTAACTCACACTCTCATATCTACTGCTCACTAAAATAAATAAATAACTTGTGTTACTTGTAATGCGTTATACACAGCACAGGTGTGTATTGCGTCTGACCTGAGGGCCCTCATGAAGGACTGTGTCAGAGGGAATGTTGGGATGTCTGCAGGTTTACTGAAGGCCCAGTAATATGAAGCGAAGGCTCCGGCGAGCGTGCAGTGACCGAGAGCGATGACGAAGTTCACACACCACAGAAATGCCACAACGTTATAGATCTGCAGGTTGAAGAGATTCCTCTGGAACAAACCCTCAGTGTTATAGTTGATGAAGACGCAGCGAGCGGACGGACATGACGAGTACTGAGAGCTGTTGAACGTCTGCAGACACACACACACACACGCACGCACACACACACACACACACACACACACACACACACACACACACACACACACACACACACACACACACACACACACACACACACACACACACACACACACACACACACGCACACACGCACACACACAAATACAGTTGAGGGCAAAATTATTAATGCAATACTTTTTCAAGTATTTCCCAAATGATGTTGATCAGGTTCAGGAATTTTTCACAGTATTTCCTCTAATATTGTTTCTTCTGGAGAAAGTCTTATTTGTTTTATATTCAGTTTTTAATTGTTTTAAAGCCATTTTAAGCTCAATATTATTAGCCCCCTTAAGCAATATTAGTTTTGGATTGTCTCCAGAACAAACCACTGTTATACAATGACTTGCCTAATTACCCTAACTTTACCCTAATTACCCTAGTTAAGCCTTTAAATGTAACTTTAAGCTGAATATTAGTATCTTGAACAATATCTAGTCTAATATTAAGAATTATTAGAAAATATTGCACATTTCACTTTATGATGTGGCCATATCACCACTTTGGCTGTGCATTATTTCCTAATAATTCAATAGACTGGAGTTAATTATTCTACTATACTTTAGCTCTGCTTTATATGCAAATGACTGCACAGCTTAGATTGCTCATCAGCCAATAAGAATCCAGCATTCATGGTGTAATCATGATAATGAACAGTCATGATATTATCGTCACAGCACCAACAGTTGGTTTTATTTAATGAAGCTAGTAAATGCCACAGCAATAATTTACAGTTTACTAATAATCTATTTTTATTTAATTATTTACTATTCTTTTTTACTTTTATTTATTTCTTAATTATTTAATAATTTATTATTCTTTTTTGTTTTATTTATTTTTATTTAATTAATTTTATTTAATAATTTATTATTATTTTACTTTTATGTTTATTTAATTAATTTAATATTATTATTTTTTAAATTTTTGTTTTATTTATTTTTATGTAATTATTTTAATTTAATAATTTATTATTTTTTAGTTTTTGATTTAGTTATAATTTAATTATTTTAATTTAACAATTTATTATTCTTTGTTTTATTTATTTTAATTTAATTAAATTTTATAATTGCTTTTTTCTTTTTTGTTTTATGTTTAACTAATTTAATATTATAATTTATTATTCTTTTTTTTGTTTTATTTATTTAATTAATTTAATTTAATAATTTATTTAACTTTTTGTTTTATTTATCTTTATATTTTTATTTTATTTAATAATTTATAAGTTTTTTGTTTTTGATTTAGTTATAATTTAATTCATTTAATTTAATAATTTATTATTTTTTGTTTTATTTATTTTTATTTAATTAATTTAATAATTTTATTTAACTTTTTTGTTTTATTTATCTTTATATTTTTATTTAATTTAATCATTTATAATTTTTTTGTTTTTGATTTAGTTATAATTTAATTAATTTAATTTAATAATTTATAATTTTTTTGTTTTATTTATTTCTATTTAATTAATGTAATAATTTATTTAACTTTTTTGTTTTATTTATATTTATCTTTTTATTTAATTTAATCATTTATTATTCATTTTCTTTTATTTTTTTATTATTTTTTTTTTATTATAATGACTCTGATATTGATCATGAAATGCATTCAATTTAAATAAATTTAAATAATATTAAAAATTCATTAGTAAACTGTAAATTATTGCTGTGATATTTATAAACGTCATTAAAATAAAACAGTGGCAACTACTGGTGCTGTGACAATAACAATACCAAAAACAAAAATAATTTAATTTGTCGTGGTTTTAAAATGAGGATTATTATAAAACATTGATTTCTTCACTCTTCTGTGATTAAAACATGATTATAGCATTGTCTGAAACTGAATATAAACAGCTCAAACAGTAAAAACTTTTTGTTTCTTTATACCAAAAAAAAAGCTCTAAAAGACACATTTTAATATTAAACTTGGAACAAATGTTATTAGTGGTTTACAGAATAAAATAATAATAATAATAAATAATAAAATAATAAATAATAATACAAATCTAATTGAACTCAAACACACAACTCTAGACTGTAAAGTATCTGACTGTACCTGAGGGTCGCAGGTCTGGTTGGCTTGTATGTTACTGCAGTCTCCCTGTGTTGCATTCAGAGCTACAACTTTATATATGGGTGCACCAGATGTGGCCAGATATCTGAACACACACACACTCAGTCAAAGATACACAACGATTCACAATACACACCTGTACATTTATATACTGACCAGATCTACAGGCGTATTACAGATAACCATAAAACTAAAAAAACACATTTTATTTATTTTACTGATTTTGCACTGATGTTGCACATTAATTATTATATCATACCTTAATAATTATTTATATTATTAATATAAATCAATTAATAAAAATTAACATCTATCATTAATATTATTATTGATAATAATAATTATTTCTTTATGTTTTGTTCTCTAAAATAAATACATTTATTTAAAATTTTGGTAATCTGAAATAAATAACATTATTATTAGTTATTTATTATTTATTTATTTATACATTTATATAAAAAAATTTTTTTATCTAAAATAAATGATATTATTAATGATTAATTATTTATTTATACATTTGCATTTTTAGTAATCTGAAATCAATAACATTATTATTTTATAGTTATTTATTAGTTATGTATATATTTATTGATATTTGATTAAAAATATAATATATATATGATATATATTTATAATGATATAAATGATATCATTATTAATTATTTATTTCTACATTTATTTACCTTTTAGTTTTCAGAAATAAATATTATTATTATTTTAGTTATTTACTATTTATTTGTATATTTATTTACATTTTTAGTAATCTGACTAACATCAAATTATTCTCTAATCTCTAATATTAATTATTTATTATTTATTTTTTAAATGTTTAGTTATCTGAAATAAATATTAGTAATGTTTTATTATTTATTTGTATATTTAATCAGATTTTAAGTAATGTGAAATGATTATTAAAAGTCATTAATTATTTAATTATACATTTATTTATATTTTATTTATTATGTATTTATTTATACATTTACATTTTTAGTAATCTGAAATATATAATATTATTATTAGCTATTTATTATTTATTTATAGTTTTCTAAAATAAATAATATTATTATAAGTCATTAAGTATTT
>LR812537.1:1396173-1436173 GCA_903798195.1 Danio kyathit
GAGACGTGCAAACACACACACACACACACGCACACACACACACACACACACACACACACACACACACACACACATAACATCAGATTAAAGCCTCAACACATGTCAGAAATTCAATTTACTTTGCAAAAAAGTTTGATCAGAAGAAAATTGAACTGACCAAATGAACACATCAAACAGATTCTGGAGGGAAATGAACTTGAAAAAATGAAATGAAAAAAAGCGAAAGCAAACTAAAGCAACAAAAGGAACATGCCTCAAAATATCTACAAAAAAAAGAGTTCACGCTGAGCTGAGGATTGATTATAAAGCGTGTTTGGCATGCTGTCCCGGGAGAGAGCCCTGAGCTCATAAGATCCTCGAGCCCAGGGCTCCCTCCCGTTTGCAGGGTGAGAGGGGAGTTTGAGCTCAGGTAGATCTCGAGAACTCCCGTGCTGTAGTAGCTAATGAACAGATAGTGATTGCTCTTAAGAGATAACTTCTCACTGGAGCACGTCTATGGTGCTGATTTGGATTAATCAATTAACTTAAGTTGCATGTTTTTGGATGGTGGGAGGAAACCGGGGAACCCGGGGGAAACCCACATGAGCACGGGGAGAACGTGTAAACTCCACACAGAAACGTCGGCTGGCTTGGTAAGGACTAGAACCAGTAACGTTCTTGCTGTGAGGCAACAGTGCTAACCACTGGGCCACCCATCTAGGAAAGGAGGAGTAGGAGTAGGGGTGGAAGGGGGGATTCTTCAAAACGAAGACTGTCATATGGAACTGAGGGTATTTATAGTGGCTTAGGAGTCGTCTGATTGGTCAATCATTAATTGGATAATGCAGGACCACCTGTGTTCAATCATGAGCACGTGATCCTCTGGAAATTAGCTTGTAAATAAACTTCACTTACAGTGTTTAAAACCTTTAAATATAGCTTGGGGGCGTATGGGGGTTGGTGTTGCGGAAGAAAGTGAGGACCAGGGGAGGGAGGGAAGGGGGGTCCTGCCGCCCTAGGATGCACCAGCCCTGGCTATAGGAGAATTAATGAACTAAATTGTCCGTAGTGTATGAGTGTGTGTGTGTGTGAGAATGAGTGTGTATGGGTGTTTCCAGTTGTAGTTGAAAGGGCATCCGCTGTGTAAAACATGTGCTGGATTAGTTGCCGGTTCATTCCGCTGTGGATTAATAAAGGGACTAAGCAGAAATGAAAATGAATGAATGAATATTTGATTATCTGTCCTGTACTTCGTTCATTTTCTTTTCAGCTTAAGTCTGGTTTATACTTCTGCGTCGAGTGATCGGCGTGACCCACGGCGCAAGCCTCGCCTGTAGCCGTGCATTTATACTTCTGTGCGCTGTTTCAGTTTCTCTGCAATACCACTTCCGAAACGCTAGCTGGCAGTAGGTGTTTATGTTCCTCTGTGTCGAGTTTCTTCGCTGATGTTTTGTGTTTTCTGAACACTTCCTTAATGTACAAGTGGCTCAAATTCGCTCATTTTGAGGCGGGAACCGGCGGACGTGCAACAGCTTTAATCATAAGTTAAACACAAAACAACAGTCTCCATCTGGAGCTCCTTCACGGGACTCTACACTTGTAAACACTCGCTGCCTCTGGCTCTCACCTCTGCCCACACTCATCAGCGCTACCAAGCCGACCAATCACAGAGCTTGCACTACGCGTACGCGTTACATTTTTTGAGAGGTGCACGTCAACGTCGCCGACGGCCACGGCGAGGGGCTATGCGTCCACGCGTAGGCTGCGCCGTAGCATGTGCATGCGCTTGATGCAGAAGTATAAATCAGCCTTTAGTCCAGGGGTGTCAAAGTCAATTCCTGGAGGGCCGGAGCCCTGCAGAGTTTAGTTCCAGCCCTGCTTCAACACACCTATCTGTAGGTATCAAACAAGCCTAAAGCACTCAATTAGTTTGATCAGGTGTGTTTAATTAGGGTTGGAACTAAACTGTGCAGAGCTCCAGCCCTCCAGGAACTGGCTTTGACACATGTGCTTTAGTCCCTTTAATCATCAGGGGTCACCACAGCGGAATGAACCGCCAACTATTCCTCCATATGTTTTACACAGTGGATGCCCTTCCAGCCGCAACCCAGTCACCCCCCCCCCCCCCCCTCCACCCCTGGATTTTCAAACACAAATGTTGGCAGGTATGGAACTGACCCAGCCAGGACTCAAACCAGCGACCTTCTCAGCACCCTCACAGCGCTACCCACTGCGCCACCGTGCTGCCTATCCTGTATTTTAAATGTCTATAATTGATTTGAAATGATTATAAATGTTTGGTCATCCATCTGCAGCTGTGCAGGACAAATAAAGCTGCTGGTCACTTTCAGGAAACAGTGAATGTGTGTGAAGTGTGAGACTCACGCCACGATCCACTGCCAGGTCTTAGCGAAATCCTCAAAGATGCGCAGACCCACGTCTTTCATGTTGAAGCTGTTGGTCAGATCACTGTGAACACACACACACACACACACATAGATGAGAGTGTGGATGGTCTATAAACACACTGCGTTCTACAGCGACGCCCCCAGCAGATCGGCTTGTGTCTTTGTAAAGCTCTGAACACTTTACAAACATTTGTCAACACACACACACAAATGAAGCAGCAGAGGAATCAACACTACAAGCACTGCCACTACAAAACTTGCCTACACAACCATCACCAGCACACACACACTCACACACACACATGTACTCACACGTATGCACAGTATTGCATACACACACACACATATGCACTCACAAACAAACACATACACACAGAAACACGCACACACATGCACACTTACTCACACACTAACACACTCCATACGCACACACACACACAAACACACACACATAGTATTGCATACACATATGCGCCCACACGAACACACAAACACATGCACCCACAGAAACACACACGCATGCACACTCACTCACACACTGACACACTCCCTCTCACAACCACACACACACACACACACACGCAAACACACACACACACATGCGCATAGTATTGCATACACACATGCACCCACACGCACACACAAACACATGCACCCATAGAAACACACACACACACATGCACACTCACTCACACACTCCCTCACACACACACACACACACACACACACACACACACACACACTAACACACTCCCTTACACATACACACACACACACACAGAAACATATGCACCCACACATACACACAGAAACACACAAACACACTCACACACTCCCTCTCACAAACAAACACACACACGCGCACACACACACGCATAGTCTTGCATACATACACACACACACACACACATGCATACACAAACACATGCACCCACAGAAACACACACACACACACACACATGCACACTCCCTCACACAAACAAACACACAGAAACACATGCACTCACACATACACACACACACAAAAACACACATGCACTCACACACACATATGCACTCACACATACACACACGCAGTCACACACACACATGCACACTCATTCACACACACACACACACACACACACACGTGAGCTCTCACACACACACACACACATGCAAACACACTTACACTGAGACTAACTCACAAAAGTGAGCTCTCACCCCCTTACACACACTCATGCATACACACACACATGCATACACATGTGCACACATGCACGCACGCACACACACACACACACACACAATCTGACTCACACACACACACGCACACATATACATGCATGCACACAGGCACACACATACACACACACATTCAGACCCATACATACACATGCCTTCTTACACACACACATAGACCCCTTGTCAAACAAACACACACACATAAATCTACTGTACATCTACACACAGATCTACTGTAGATTTACACACACTGATAAACTCACTTTGACGCTCCTCCAGCACTGGACACAAGAAAAAACACACATCAGTATAGATACAACACACACAGACACACACACACACACACACACACACACACACACACACACACACACACACACACACACACACACACAACACACACACACACACACACACACACACACACACACAGAGAGAGAGAGGAATAACTCGACACTTTTCCCAATGCTAATGTGTCTTATATGGTCAAATCATAGTTAAACACACTGCATGTGCTGTCAAATAAAGTCACATATTTTACCTTGTGTGCATTTATGTGTGTCTGTATGTATGTGTGTGTGCATGCATGTGTGTGTAAGCTTATGTGTGAGTGTGTGTGTACGCTGATGTGTATGTTTATGTGCTTGTGTCTGCGTGTGCAAGTGTGTGAATGTGTGTGTGTGCGTGTGTGTGTGTGTGTGTCTGCATGCGTGTCTGCGTGCATGCGTGTCTGTATGTGTGTGTTTCTCTGTGTATGTGTGTATTTTTATGTGTGTGTGTGTGTGTCTGTGTGTGTGTGTATGAGCATCTGCGTGTGTGTGTGTGTGTGTGTGTGTCTGTATGTGTGTCTGCGTGTGTGTGTTTCTATGTGTATTTTTATATGTGTGTGTGTGTGTGTGTGTGTATAAGCATCTGTGTGTGTGTGTGTGTGTGTGTGTGTGTGTGTGTGTGTGTCTGCGTGCATGTATGCATGTGTGTCAGTCTGTGTGTGTGTTCATACTGTATGTGTGTGCATGTTTGCCTGTGTTTGTGTGCATTTTAAGCGTGTGTGTGTGTGTGTGCGTGTGCGCGTGTGTGTATGCGCATCTGCACGTGTGTGTCTGTATGTTTGTCTGCATGCATGTGTGTGTGCATACAGTATGTGTGTGTAAGCTTGTGTGTTAGCTTACGTGTGTTTATACTGTGTGTGTGTGTGTGCATATTTGCATGTGTCTGTGTGTGTATTTTTTTGTGCGTGTGTGCGTGTGTATGCTCATCTGTATGTATGTATGCGTGTCTGTGTACATGTGTGCATGTAAGCTTGTGTGTGTGTGTGTGTGTGTATAATGTATGTGTGTTAATACTGTATGTGTGTGCATGTGTCTTTGTGTGTGTTTCTGTGTATTTTTATGTGTGTGTATGTTTATGTGTTTGTGTCTGCGTGTGCAAGTGTGTGTATGTGTCTGTGTGTGAATGTGTGTCAGTGTGTGTGTGTGTAAGCTTATGTGTGTGTTCATACTGTATGTGTGTGCATGTTTGCCTGTGTCTGTAGGCATTTTAAGCGTGTGTGTGTGCGTGTGTGTATGCGCATCTGCATGTGTGTCTGTATGTTTGTCTGCATGCATATATGTGTGTGTAAGCTTGTGAGTGTGTGTAAGCTCATGTGTGTTTATACTGTGTGTGTGCATGTTTGTATGTGTCTGTGTGTGTTTCTATGTATATTTTTATGTGTGTGTGTGTGTGTTTATTTGAATGTTTGTGTGTGTGTGTGTTTCGATGTGTATGTTTATGCATGCGTATGTTCATGTGTGTTTATTTGTATTTTGTGTGTGTGTGTGTGTGTGTGTGTGTTTCGATGTGTATGTTTATGCATGCGTATGTGCATGTGTGTTTATTTGTATTTTTTGCGTGTGTGTGTTTGTGTGTGTGTGTGTGTGTGTACTTACCTTGTAGCATTGGCGATCGTTGACAAAGTCTGGTTTATATTCAGTCCTGGAAGACTGAAGTTTGCAGGAATGTTACTGGGATTATAAGCGCTTCCACCTAAACTGGGCAAACAGCGACCCAACACTACACACACACACACACACACATGCACACGCACACACACACACACACACTTAGTTAGACAGTTGTTAATGATGTCTTCCAGCTGAGTGAACGCTGCTCTTCATCTTCTGTCTCCCACCTGATGTTGTAGGTGTGTAGTAATAAGGACACAACTCTTTATTGATGATCTCCATCACCGTCTGAGAGAGAAAAACATCCACAGCTCAACAAAACAACAACAGTGTTTACAGTTTAGATCTATTGTATTATCTATGTATCTATATCTATATTATCTTACACGCGCACACACACATAAACACACTCTGTCTTACGTAAGTGGTGTTTTTGAGCTGTAGGGACGGCACACAGAGCTCCTGCTGGAAATAGTCGGCTGGTTTTGCGTTGGGCAGATACGCCAGGGGAGATAAAGCCCAGAATCCTGACGGACATGACGACACACACACCTGAAACACACACACAAATAAAAAATAAAATATATTGTAAGATAAAAACAAATATACAAATAAAAACTAATTAATTCTAAAATAAATTAAAAAAAAAACAGCAAAATACATACATATATATATATAAATAAATCCTAAAACTAAATATAAATTAAATGAATAAATAAATATACAAAATAAATTCTAAAATAAATTTTGCAAAAATTAAACAAACAAACAAAAATATAAATTAAATAACTTCTAAAAAAAACTTTAAAACAAAATTAAATTAAAAATGTAATTAAAAATTAAATTTAAAATTTAATTTAATTAAAAAATTTAATAAAAAATGTAATAAAAATTTTAATTAAATAAAAAATTAAATAAAAAATTTAATAAAGAATTTAATTTAATTAAAAATTAAATAAAAAAAATAATTTAATTAAAAAATGTAATTAAAAATTAAATTAAAAATTTAATAAAATATTTAATTTAATTAAAAATTAAATTAAAATTTAAATTAAATTAAAAATTTAATTAAAAATAAAATTAAAAATTAAATTAAAAAATTAAATTAAAAATTAAATAAAAAATTAAATTGAATTAAATTGTTCGCAGATGTCTGACCTGAGTTGTTGGACACTGAAGGCCTTGTAGAGCCGCTGCCATGATGTTTGTGGCCGTCGCACATTTGAGGATGTCGAAGTATAAGACACTGGGTTTATTCCTGACACACACACACACACACACACACACACACACGCACACATACACACAGTGTGTCAGACAGAGTAAATACACCTGTGCTACACTGAAGTGAAGACTGAAGTCCGGCTCACTTGTTCTGGCCGATCCCGCAGAACATTCCTGTGGAGTTTCTGGGATACAGAACATGCCGAGGGTCTCCATACAACCAGGCTGGAGGAAACACACACACAGAGAGAGAGAGAGAGAGAGAGAGAGAGAGAGAGAGAGAGAGAGAGAGAGAGAGAGAGAGAGAGAATAATAAAGTAAGTACATAAAAAAAATACATGTTGTCTTATAAAGAAGGTCGCTGGTTTGAGTCCCGGCTGGGTCAGTTAGCATCTTTGTATGTTGTTTGCATGTTCTCCCTGTGTTGGCGTGGGTTTCCTCCGGGGGCTCCGGTTTCCCCCACAGACCAATCACATGCGCTATAGGGGAATTGGGTAAGCTAAATTGTTTGTAGTGCATGAGTGTGAATGAGTGTCTATGGGTGTTTCCCAGTGATGGGTTGCAGCTGGAAGGGCATCCGCTGCATAAAAAAACATGTGCTGGATAAGTTGGTGGTTCATTCCACTGTGGCGACCCCAGATTAATAAAGGGACTAAGCCGAAAAGAAAATGAATGAATGAATGTTGTCTTATATGGTAAAATCATAGTTAAGCACAGTGCATGTGCTGTCAAATAAACTGACGTTTCACCTTGTGTGTATGTGTATGTTTGTGTGCGCATGTGTGTGTGTGTGGGTGTGTAGTCCTGGTATTAAAAAATACATGTTGTACAAACACACACGTGCACACACACACATCCATCCATGCCCACAATAAAAGAAAAAATACATGTTTGCATATCAAATAAATCAACTAAAATGTGTGCAACTGCCTATATGGCTATATTATATTCAGTGCAAAACTATTTTAATTAGTTCTGGAAATACTACATAAAATATCTGTGCAAATATTTGTGTCTTTATGTTTATGTCAATATATTTCCTGGGAAAAGAAATGTGTGTTTTTATTGTTAAAAATATATATGCAAAAACATTAATTAAAACAAAACAAAACAAAACAGATGATCCATGGTTATATTATAA
The DNA here is from genome assembly GCA_903798195.1 of Danio kyathit. Taxonomy (NCBI): domain Eukaryota; kingdom Metazoa; phylum Chordata; class Actinopteri; order Cypriniformes; family Danionidae; genus Danio; species Danio kyathit. Next base: position 1,404,090 of record LR812537.1, read on the forward strand.
AGTCCTCTGCTAATAAAACTAAAGAAAATAAAATAATTAAAAAATTTGTAATAAAATAAAATAGTCTAGGAAGTTGATTTTAATAAAGATTCCTCTTTTGTGGTTTTGAAAAGTGCTGCATAAACCAAACCAATAGAAGTAAAACACCTCTAGTGCACTGCATTTACATACAGCAGCCTGAGGGAGGATATTTCCATACTGCACTCAGATCAGAATAAACACAGCAGCAGACAGATGAGTGGATCTGAACACTGACCGCACACACACGCATTTCTACCCTAAAATACACATGGATGCATGCACACAGAAACTCACCCAGAATCCCCACCACCATGTACCCAGTGATGACCAGCATGAAGAGCACACAGCAGATGATGTCTGTACAGCTCCTGCACAACACAACAACAACTGTAATGTGATTAATGTAATAAGTGTGAATGAACATAAATAAATATTCAACATAATAAAAACATAATAATGATACAAATCTGAAGGAAGACATGGATATATAGCTGCACAATGTAAAAATATAATCTGGTCCTAAAAAAAATAATAAAAAATAAATAAATTAAAAAAAATAAAAAATAAAATAAATAAAATAATAAAATAAATGAAAAAATAAAATAAAAAAAATAAAAATACAATAAAATAAAATATAAAATACAATAAAATAAAAAATAAAATACATTAAAATAAAAAATAAAATAAATAAAATACAATAAATAAATAAAATAAAATAAAATACAACAAAATAAAATAATAAAATAAATTAATAAAAATAAATTAATTTAAAAAATAAAATGTAATAAAATAAAAAAAAATAATAAAATACAATAAATTAAAATAAATAAAATAGAATAAAATAAAAATTAAATAAATAATATACAAAAATAAAATAGAATAAAATAAAAAAATAAAAAGAAAATAAAAAAATACAATAAAATACAATAAAATTAAATAAAAAATAAAACAAATAAAATAAAATACAATAAAATAAAAAATAAAATAAGTTAAATAAAATACAATACAATAAAATAAAAAATTAAATAAATTAAATAAAATAAAAAAATTAAATAAACAAAATAAATGCATATTACTTCTAATCAAGTGTTTTCATATTTTAATTATTTTCATTTGTTGCCTAATTACACATGCAAAGTAAATACAGTATAATATAATGTATAATATAATTTAAAATGTAAACATATAGTTATTATGTTTAATTTAAAATAAAGATATAGTGACTTATTTTGAATGATTACAAAACTAAGCTGAGCTAAAATATTTAAATGCAATACATTAATTTTAAATAAATTGACACAATGCACAATATAACAATTAATCCTAAAATAAATAAATAAATAAATAAATAATTATATTAATTATTAATTAATATATTAATTCAGTCATTTTCCTTTGGCTTAGTCCAGGGCTGTCCAAACTCAGTCCTGGAGGGCTGGTGTCCTGCAAAGTTTAGTACCAACTCCAATCAGACACACCTGGGCTAGCTAATCAAGCTCTAACTAGGCTTTCTAGAAACATTCATGCAGGTGTGTTGAGGCAAGCTGGAGCTCAAATCTGCAGGACACCGGCCCTCCAGGACCGGGTTTGGACACCCCTAGCTTAGTCCCTTTATTCATCAGGGATCACCACAGTAGAATGAACCGCCAATTATTCCACACAAAAAAAGTGTCAAGATACAATTTTTCAAACTTTGATAAAACACATGGACACGCGCGCACACACACAGAAAGACACACACGCACCTTTTGTGAATAGGGCCATTGAATGTCGGGTCATACTGAGCTGGAGCTCCTGCAAAACACACACACACACACACACACACAGATCAGTTCAGTAATGTTCATAAAGTATTTGCATGAGCTGTAGTTCACTTTGATCAACCAGTTCAGCAGGAAAACGATCAAGAAAAACACCAACCGCTGAACATCAAGTGTGTGTGTCCTTCACTAAAAATTTATTTCCCTCAACCACTGAACATGAAGTGTGTGTGATTTCCTTCCCTCTGGATATTAATGATGAGCAGAAACCCCAGTGTTGTTTTAGGTGTACTACTGAAGATTTACTCTAGTGTAGGTTTTATTTGACATTTTATTTTTTAATGAACATACTGTATACTGTATTATAATGAACATTTTATGCTAATTTTTAATTTAAGTTCAAATGTAAGTGAACATAAGAGAGAATGCATTTGATTTGCTATGACTGAATCATCTTTATAAACACGATTGACTGATTATTTTGCCTTTCTGCATTTTTAAATGACCATGTGGAGCGACAAATACATTTTTCACAATTAATATTTCTTACAAATGATTGGAAGGCGTTGCAATTTGCTTTTAACGGCCCATTCACACGGGGCTTCAGCGTCAACGCTTGACAGAGGGCGTGTCTGAAGTTGGGGCTGACGCGATCATCATAGCAGCGTCAGCCAATGAAATTAGTCAGCAATAGGCCACTGTTGGAGCTGGTGTATTTGCATACAGCAATCTGATTGGCTGACGCTTCCATCGGCGCTTGAAAAGTTGAGCAAGTCCCAACTTCTGCAGCGAGCAACACCTCTGAAGCGGCGCCGACGGATCCACAATGCAGTTCGGCAACGCCTGACGTCACCCATTCAAAGTGAATGGGAAGCGTTGAAGCTGACGCCCCGTGTGAATGGGGCGTAATACTACTAAAAGTACTACTCAAGTTTTTCATGTGCTGATTAGAAGTGTGTTTGTGTGTTGTCTGTGAGTGTCTGTTCTCACACAGCAAAATTTCTCTGGTCCAGATCTGGCCTACACAATCAGCTTTTGCTTGGCCCACATGCTGAAGTGAATTACGGTACATGACTGGACCAGGTCTGGATTCCAGACAAGGGCCAAACATGGACCATATTTGGGCCAAGTCTCAGCCAAGTAAATAACCCATAACTGGGCCTGAACTGGGCCAGATATGTTGGTGCCTCACTACTTCTATATAATTGATAAATCTATGAAGCATTGCGTTTTAGGCACACTATGGGCGTGCTTTTTCTCAAAGCGACCTGATTGGTTCAATTTTTTTATTTATTCGAAAATAATAAAAATTTATTTTAAATGTGGATCAAGATAGGCCAAACTTACATGGCCCAAATATCAATTATTAACATCAAATACTACATTTTATATTTGGCCCAAGTATTGTGTGCCGCCTTAAAGACGGTGCCACCTCTGCCAAACCCGGGCCACATTTGGCCCACATGCTGTATGCCGGTGCTGGATGCTGTGCCAGCTTTATGCCAAATCTGGGCCAGAATTCTTTGCTACCTGGGTTGTGTTTGTGTTGTCTGTGAGTGTCTGTGAGTGTTTGTGTGTCGTCTGTGAGTGTCTGTTGTGTTTATGTGTCATCTGGGAGTATGTGTCGTCTGTAAGTGTCCCACACAGGCATTTGTTTGAGTTTATCATCAACATTTTGACTCTTTTCCCGGCTGTAAAGCTCTTATATAATCAGGACAGACACTGAGGCTAAGAGCCTGAATTTGCCTGTATTTGAATTCACAGATGGAGCAAAACTGCAGTGAGATCACGAGTGTTTCCTCTAATCAAACCTGTTCGTCAGGAAGGGTAGATTTTCTTCCTGGAATTCAACAGTTTCTGAAATCTGATCATTTTTTTGTGTGTATGAAAAAATGTCTCCATATCTGCATGTACACGTACACATGAAAACTGGATCAACAACTGTGTACTAATGCATTACATGAGGACCAAACTACAGGACACTATAGCTGAACATTATGTTGAAAGAAAAACAAAGATGAAACAGGGTTGATGCACATTTACTAGGATAAAATAAAAAACTTTTTTTAGATAAAATATTTTTGGAATGTAAAATAAAATAAAATAGAAATATTTTAATAAAAGATATTGTAATAAAAATATTATTATAAATATTGAATAGTGGCAAAATGTGGACCTTATGTAAAATAATAACCATTATTTAACGCACTAAGCTGTAGGACACAAGCTGAAAAATCTGTTGAAAGAAAAACATTAAGATAAAACAAAGTTGCTGCACATTTTAGGAGTAAAATAAAATAAAAATAAAATTAATCGTTTTTCAATCAAATAAAAAATTTAAAACATAAATAAATCAATACGTACAATTATTGTAATAAAATATTATAATTACAAATATTATTATAAATATTTAATAGTGGCAAAATGTGGACCTTATTTTTAATAATAACAATTATTTTATGCAACAAACTACAGGACACAAGCTGGAAAATCTGTAAGGATGAAACAGGGTTGATGCACATTTTTTAAATAAAATAAAATAAAATAAAATAAAATAAAATAAAATAAAATAAAATAAAATAAAATAAAATAAAATAAAATACATAAATCAATACATAAATAAAAATATTGCAATAAAAAATTATTATAAATATTGAATAGTGGCAAAACTTGGATCTTATTTTAAACTAACAATTATTTAATGCATTAAATTACAGGACACAAGCTGAAAACTGTGTTGAAAGAAAAACAAAGATGAAGCATTTTTAAAGTAAAATAGTATATATATATATATTACATTATATATAATAATAATAATAATAATAATAATAATAATAATAATAATAATAATAATAATCAATAAATACATTTTGTTGTGTGTAAAATATTATAAAATATTGTAATCAAAAATATTGTAAATAAAAATATTATTATAAATATTGAATAGCGACAAAACTTGCACCTACAATTTCAGGATGCATTACTATAATGAGTGAGTCTGAAACTGACATCAAAAAGCAAAGAGAGCTATTTTGTTTTTGTTTTAAATAAGGTCAAAATATATTTTTTTCTTTTATGTACAAATTAGTCAAATGTAAGGCTATTTAAGATTTTTAAAGGTCAAGGCTGGGGCGTCACGGTGGTGCAGTGGGTAGCGATGAATGAATGAATGAATGAATGAATGAATTATAAATATTGAATAGTGACAAAACTTAACAATTATTTAATGCATTAAACTATAGGACACAAGTTGAAAAATCTGGAAAGATGAAACAGGGTTGATGCACATTTTTTGAGTAAAATAAAATAAAATACATAAATAAAAAAATAATTAAAATAAAATAAATTTTATTAAAATAAAATAAAATATTTGTCAAATAAATAAAATAAATAAATACATAAATACATGAATAAATAAAAAAAATAAAGTAATAAAATATTGCATTTAAAAATATTATTATAAAATTGAATAGTGACAAAACGTGATTCTTATGTTAAATAATAACAACTATTTAATGCATTAAACTACAGGACACAAGCTGAAAATGTTGTAAAGAAAAAACTTAAAAATAAAATAAAATAAAATGAAAATATATAATCAATTTAAAATACATAAATAACTACATAAATAAAAAATATTGTAATTAAAAATATTATTATAAGTATTGAATAGCGACAAAACTTGGACCTACAACTTCTGTATGCATTTCTATAATGAGTGAGTCTGAAACTAACATCAAAAAGTGTGTGTGTGTGTGTTTGTGTGTGTGTTTGTGTGTGAGAGAGAGAGAATAATCTAAACATAATGCAACATAAAACATCATTGATATAAGCCATATCTGATGTGTTTGAGAGCGTGTAGACATGTTTAATCTCAGATCCTGAACATTTATATTTGCTGTAATTTACTGGAACCAGTTAAAAGAGGGCTGTAAGCGGTGAAAAATTAACTTGGTTTGGGAACTTGAGGTCCAGGAGGACGAGAGCCTGTAAATGAGTAAAAATGAAGGAAACCACAAACAAGGAAACATTTTCCGTGATTCATGAGGATATAGAGCACAAAATACACCACAACACACATCAGATAATAAAACACAGCTGTGAAATTAACCACAGCTTAAACTCCAGAAGTTGAATATTAATAACAGGGCGTCCGCAGGGTCTTTAAAAGTCTTACATTTCCAAATCAACATCTAATTTAGTGAAATAAGGTGTTGTAGGTCTCAAATCATTTTAAACAGGTCTTAATTTTCCTTTCTCCATGTAAAGCTAATCAGCCGGCACAACCAATCTAAAATATATATTTTTAATTATTTTAGTTATTTTATTAACTCTATTTACAATATGTTTTTTTTTTTAAGCATGTGTTTGAAAAATGTGTTGAATTTTAATGGGGCAAGTCAGAAATATTTTCCACTGGCCATTAGATAAAACCCTTAGTGTTCTGCTCTAGAAGTCTGAAATTCGTTTCATAATGGTCTTAAAAAGCCTTAAGTTTGACTTGGTGAAACCTGTGGAAGCCCTGTAATAAGAATATTTAATCTTATAACTCTTAATCTTAGAAAAAAGAAATATAAAGTCAAATTTATTCGCTCTCCTGTGACTTTTATTTCTCTAATATTTCCCAAATGATGTTGAACAGATTCAGAAATTTTTTCACAGTATTTCCTATAATATTTTTTCTTCTGGAGAAAGTCTTATTTGTTTTATTTCGGCTAGAATGAAAGCAGTTTTTAATAGTTTTAAAGCCATTTTAAGGTCAATATTATTAGCCCCCTTAAGCTATATTTGTTTTCTATTGTCTGCAGAATGAGCCTATTATTAGACATGAAGTCATCTATAGCAACCACATACACCTCATAGACAACCAGTTTATCAAGTCTTATGTGTACAGTTCATTATCACATTACACAACCACACACACACACATACACACAAACGGAAACAAACAGACACACACAGACACAAGGATGCTCACACAGACTGACAAGCACGGATGCATACAGGCACACACAGACACAAACACAAACACAAGCACACACAGACAGACAGACAGACAGACAGACAGACAGACAGACAGACAGACAGACAGACAGACAGACAGAAGTGCATGCACACAAACACACACACAAGCACAAACGCAGACACAAGGACACTCACACACACACACACACAGACACGCGCACACCCACACACCCACACACACACACACACACACACACACACACACACACACACACACACACACACACACACACACACACACAGGGTTATTGTCCTTTAAACTCTGTTCTCTGTTGTTTACAGCGTCTCGTAAAGAGAAGGGTGCGCTGTGGATTTTACATTTGGTTTAATGCGTCGTTCATTATGAGAAGCTTTAAAGAGGGTTACAGTAAAACACACACACACACACACACACACACACACACACACACACACGTACACAAAAGCACACACACAAAACATACTAACAAATAAACAAACGCTCACACAAAAACACATTCAAACACACAACCACACTCACAAACAATTAAATATGCAAAACAAACAAAGAAACACACACTCAAAAACATGCAAACAAAGAAACCCTCACATAAACGCACATAAACAAACACGCATATGAACAAACAAAACAAAAACACAAACGCAAACAATTATGCAAACACATGCAAACAAACACACTCGAAACCACACATGCAAACAAACACACACAAGCAAAACAAAAACACATGCAAATGAATATAAAACACACACACACACAGAAACCCGCACAAGCAAACAAACACACACAAACGCACTCGAAACCACACTTGAAAACAAACACACACACACACACAAACAAAACAAAAACGCATGTGCAAACAAACACAAACACACATGCAAACGAATATAAAAACAAACACACACAAAAACAAACACACACAGAAACCCACACAAGCAAACAAACACACACAAACGCACTCGAAACAACACATGCAAACAAACACACACACACATACACACAAACAAACAAAACAAAAACGCATATGCAAACAAACACAAACACACATGCAAACGAATATAAAAACAAACACACACAGAAACCCGCACAAGCAAACAAACACACAAACAAACACACAAACAAAACAAAAACACATGCATACGAATATAAAAACAAACACACATAAACACAAACAGAAATCCGCACAAGAAACAAAGAAACAAACAAAGAAACAAACAAACACAAACGCACTCGAAACCACACATGCAACAAACACACACAAACAACTGCACATACAAACAAAACAAAATGCATATGCAAACAAACACACATGCAAATGAATATAAAAACAAACACACACATAAACACACACAAACGCACTCGAAACCACACATGCAACAAACACACAAACAAACACACATAAAAACAAAACAAAAACAAATATGCATATGCTAACAAACACACATGCAAACGAATATAAAAAACCAAACACACACATAAACAAACACACAGAAACCCGCACACGCAAACAAACACACTCGAAACCACACATGCAAACAAACACACACACACACATACAAACAAAACCAAAACGCATATGCAAACAAACACAAACACACATGCAAACGAATATAAAAACAAACACACACAAAAACAAACACACAGAAACCCGCACACGCAAACAAACAGACTCGAAACCACACATGCAAACAAACACACACACACACACACACACACACACACACACACACACACACACACACACACACACACACACACATATATACACACATATATACAAACAAAACAAAAACGCATATGCAAACAAACACAAACACACATGCAAACGAATTTAAAAACAAACACACATAAACAAACACACAAAAATAAAAAACAAACACACACACACACACGCACACATACAAACAAAACAAAAACGCATATGCAAACAAACACAAACACACATGCAAACGAATATAAAAACAAACACACATTAACAAACACACAAAAATGAAAACAAACACACACACACACACACACACACATACAAACAAAACAAAAATGCATATGCAAACAAACACAAACACACATGCAAACGAATATTAAAACAAACACACATAAGCAAACACACACACGCACACATACAAACAAAACAAAAACGCATATGCAAACAAACACAAACACACATGCAAACGAATTTAAAAACAAACACACATAAACAAACACACAAAAATGAAAACAAACACACACACACACACACACACACACACACGCACACATACAAACAAAACAAAAACGCATATGCAAACAAACACAAACACACATGCAAACGAATATAAAAACAAACACACATTAACATACACACAAAAATGAAAACAAACACACACACACACACACACACGCACACATACAAACAAAACAAAAACGCATATGCAAACAAACACAAACACACATGCAAACGAATATAAAAACAAACACACATTAACAAACACACAAAAATGAAAACAAACACACACACACACACACACACACACACATACAAACAAAACAAAAATGCATATGCAAACAAACACAAACACACATGCAAACGAATATTAAAACAAACACACATAAGCAAACACACACACGCACACATACAAACAAAACAAAAACGCATATGCAAACAAACACAAACACACATGCAAACGAATTTAAAAACAAACACACACATAAACAAACACACAAAAATGAAAACAAACACACACACACACACACACACGCACACATACAAACAAAACAAAAACGCATATGCAAACAAACACAAACACACATGCAAACGAATTTAAAAACAAACACACATTAACAAACACACAAAAATGAAAACAAACACACACACACACACACACACACACACACACACATACAAACAAAACAAAAATGCATATGCAAACAAACACAAACACACATGCAAACGAATATTAAAACAAACACACATAAGCAAACACACACACACACGCACACATACAAACAAAACAAAAACGCATATGCAAACAAACACAAACACACATGCAAACGAATTTAAAAACAAACACACATAAACAAACACACAAAAATGAAAACAAACACACACACACACACACACACGCACACATACAAACAAAACAAAAACGCATATGCAAACAAACACAAACACACATGCAAACGAATATAAAAACAAACACACATTAACAAACACACAAAAATGAAAACAAACACACACACACACACACACACACACATACAAACAAAACAAAAATGCATATGCAAACAAACACAAACACACATGCAAACGAATATTAAAACAAACACACATAAGCAAACACACACACGCACACATACAAACAAAACAAAAACGCATATGCAAACAAACACAAACACACATGCAAACGAATTTAAAAACAAACACACATAAACAAACACACAAAAATGAAAACAAACACACACACACACACACACACGCACACATACAAACAAAACAAAAACGCATATGCAAACAAACACAAACACACATGCAAACGAATTTAAAAACAAACACACATTAACAAACACACAAAAATGAAAACAAACACACACACACACACACACACACACACACACACATACAAACAAAACAAAAATGCATATGCAAACAAACACAAACACACATGCAAACGAATATTAAAACAAACACACATAAGCAAACACACACACGCACACATACAAACAAAACAAAAACGCATATGCAAACAAACACAAACACACATGCAAACGAATTTAAAAACAAACACACATAAACAAACACACAAAAATGAAAACAAACACACACACACACACACACGCACACATACAAACAAAACAAAAACGCATATGCAAACAAACACAAACACACATGCAAACGAATTTAAAAACAAACACACATTAACAAACACACAAAAATGAAAACAAACACACACACACACACACACACACACACACACATACAAACAAAACAAAAATGCATATGCAAACAAACACAAACACACATGCAAACGAATATTAAAACAAACACACATAAGCAAACACACACACACACGCACACATACAAACAAAACAAAAACGCATATGCAAACAAACACAAACACACATGCAAACGAATTTAAAAACAAACACACATAAACAAACACACAAAAATGAAAACAAACACACACACACGCACACATACAAACAAAACAAAAACGCATATGCAAACAAACACAAACACACATGCAAACGAATTTAAAAACAAACACACACATAAACAAACACACAAAAAATGCAAACAAACACACTAACACACAAACAGACTCGAAACCACACACACACACACACAAACACATGCAAACAAACAAACACAGAAAAACACACACATGCACAGAAGTCTGAGAGAAATCAAACCTCACAAAATATTATTGGAGTGAAAATGTATAAATCAGATTAAAAGGACGTTTCATCTTATGCAGTGTATTCAGTAATACATCGTACTGTAGTCAAACACTTTCTGTTTTTAAAATGCAAACTAATTCCCACCGGGATTATGAAGGCTAATATATGCTTGAGTTTATTATAACTGTAATCAGCTCATCATATAAATAGTAAAGGTGTCCTCATTTAGCTGTAGGTGTGTGTGTGTATAAAACGGTGAGTCAGTGTATCTTCCAGGAAACCGTTTCCACTCATGTGCAATTAAAGCAGATCATTAAGAGCTAAAATGACGACAGCAGAACGAACCAGAGACTCTTCCTGCTGTAAATGTGGACCAAACAGTGGATGGAAGTGAAATCAGATTAAATGAAATGAATTAAATGAAAATACTATAAAAAATATGAGAAACATCGCAGATCACGAGGGGAAACTGATCAAGTGGACTATATAGTGTTAGGGTTATCAGCAGCAGGGTGGATTACTGTAACGGCCTCCTCACGGGTCTTCCCAAAAAGACAGTCAGACAGTTGCAGCTCATCCAGAACGCTGCGGCCAGGATTCTGACCAGAACCAGGAGATCAGAGCACGTCACACCTGATCTCCTCAGGTCTTTACACTGGCTCCCAGTTACATTCAGAATAGATTTTAAAGTATTATTACTCGTCTATAAATCACTAAATGGCCTCAATACATTACAGATATGCTCACTGAATACAAACCTCACAGATCACTCAGATCTTTAGGATCAAATAAACTAGAAACTCCAAGAGTTCAGTCAAAGCAGGGTGAATCAGCTACTAACAGCGCCCCCTGCTGCTGGAATCAGCTCCCAGAAATGATCAGATGTGCTCCAACATTAGGCACATTCACATCAAGACTGAACACACATCTGTTTAGCTGTGCCTTTACTGAATGAGCACTGTGCTACGGCCCGCAGATCACACTATTGTGTCTTTTCATTCTCTTATAACCTGTTTAACACATTTTAATCTGTTTTTAATCATTTTTATTATTTGTTTTTATTTTTCTTATACTTTATTCCTGTTTACGTAAAGCACTTTGAATTGCCACTGTGTATGAAATGTGCTATAGAAATAAACTTGCCTTGCCTTGCCTATATACATGTTGCCGTTTTAAATAAAGGCCATGTAAATACTTAAGTCTATTATGTAAATGTGGAAGATTCAACCATACTGGATCATTTTCATGCAAGCAGACTCTCCAAAAAGTCCACAAAAACACAGATAAAAAATAACATTTCATAATAAAATCACAACAACAATAATAATTCATTCATTTTATTTTCGGCTTAGTCTCTTTATTAATGTGGGGTGGCCACGGCAGAATGAACCGCCAACTCATCCAGCACATGTTTTACGCAGCGGATGCCCTTCCAGGTGCAACCTATCACTGGGAAACACCCATACACTCTCATTCACACACATACACTACGGACAATTTTAGTTTACCCGTTTCCCCTATAGCGCATGTGTTTGGACTGTGGGGGAAACCGGAGCACCCTGAGGTGCTCACCCACACCAACAAGGGGAGAACATGCAAACTCCACACAGAAATGCCAACTGACCCAGTTGAGGCTCAAACCAGCGACCTTCTTGCTGTGAGGCGATCGTGCTACCCACTGCGCCACCACTTCGCCCATACAACAATAATAACAACAATAATAATAATGTAACAATGAGAAAATCATGACCACTGAAACAAGCTTGGAGGTGTCGTTATTTATTTATTTGTTTATTTATATATTTATTTACTTACTAACTTATGTCTTCCATTAATATTATTGTTATAACAATTATTACCTTTATTATTACTGATATCACTGTTGCAGTCATTACAGAATATTACATTTATCATCAGTATTTTATCATCAATATCATTAGTATCATTATAATTTATTATTATTATCATTATGAATGCTAATTCCCTTATTTATCAGGGGTCACCACAGCGGAATGAACCACCAACTATTCCAGCATTATGTTTTACACAGCGAATCAGCTTTCAGCTGCAACCCATCACTGGGAAACACCCATACACACTCATGCACACACACTCATACACTACGGCCAATTTAGTTGATCAATTCCCCTATAGCGCATGTGTTTGGACTGTGGGGGAAACCGGAGCAGCCGGAAGAAACCCACACCAACACGGGGAGAACATGCAAACTCCACACTGAAGCACCAACTGACCCACCCGGTGCTCGAACCAGCGACCTTCTTGCTGTGAGGCCACAGTGCTAACCACTAAGCCACTGTGCTACCCTTACTCTAAAATATTTCAGATTAAATTTGACTCTATTCTCAACTCATGAACTAGTTTTTGTGAACGGCTTCGTGCATGAAACATGAGCAATAGTCTTTCCTGTTGCTCAAAGTCAGAGGAAGAGAGTTGAGAAATTGTGAGTTTGTGTTGAAACAGAAAGAGTAAAGTCACGCTCCGCTAAACCTCCTGAAGACTTCCTTATCACTTATCTAAAATTGAAGATGTTTATGACTTCTCCGGTATCATAAAGCATCAGATCTGAGTTCAGGATCTGCTGTGACGTCCCTACCGCTCGAGTTATTGTATTTATTTCAATTTTATGTTTATTGCAAACAATCATTTGAGCACAATCATATTTTACTGTCACATACAGTCCAAGGTATGAAACTTTAAAATGTTTTTATATCATACAGATATGTACTATTGCCAAAAGTAGTTTAACTTTAGAATAGAGTCAAACTTTGAAAGAAAAAGTAAAAAAGAGAAAAAAAATCTAAATAAAAAAATAATAGTTAAAGAATTTTAAAAAGGGACAACTATACACATCTAGGGTAAACACATGTGCTAACTCAAATATTTATTTAAAAAATTATACTCTTTTAATATCTGAAATATCTTATATAAAATTATATATTAATACATTTAATTTTAAAATGTTAATCCAGATAAAAAATACAATTATGCTCTTTAATGCATACAATAACCTATATACACTAACAAAAATTATTTACAAAATCCCAATGTAACTTTTTATTCAAAAAATTATGCTCCTCAATACATACAATAACTAATATAAAATTATATATTAATAAAATTAATAAAAAAAAATGTTTTAATTATAAAATAATGATCTTCAATATATACACAATAACCAATGTAAAACATTACATATTAATAAACTAAAATTAAATAATTTAATAAAAACCAATGCTTTTTAATAAAATTACATAAATAAACATTTTTAAAAAATCATAACTTTACCATTTAGTTAAAAATAACGCTCTTTAATAAATTATATTAAAATGTAATTAAAATTAATAGAAAACAAATCACAATTCAATTATTTAATAAAAAATGTATGCTCCTTAATGTATACTATAACCTACATACTAAAAAAATTTTAATTTACAAAACCCCAATTTTACTTTTTTTTAAATTATGCTCCTAAATATATAAAATAACTAATATAAAATTATTTATTAATAAAATTTATTTTTAAAAATCCCAATGTAATATTGTAATTAAAAATAATGCTCTTCAATATATACAATAACCTATGCAAAACATTATATTAATAAATTAAAATTTAATTATTTCATAAAACCTAATGCTTTTTTAATAAATTGCATATAAATAAATTTTTAAAAAATAATAATTCAACTTTAACTAAAAAATAATGCTCTTTAATAATTATGTATAATTTAATGTAAATAAAACTAATAAAAACACCCAATTTAATGTTTTAATTAAAAATAATGCTCTTAAATATATACATAACCGCCTACGTCAAACACTACATATTAATAAATTAAAATTAAATAATTTAATAAAATTGAATGCTTTTTAATAAATTGTATATATATATATATATATATATATATATATATATAAATATATATATATATATATATATATATATATATATATATATATATATATATATATATATATATATATAAATATATATATATATATATATATATATAATTCTTTTAAAAATCATAATTCAACTATTTAATTAAAAAATAATGCTCTTTAACAAATTATATAAAAATGTATTTAATATTAATTTTAAAAATCAAATTTCAATTATTTAATAAAACAATCATGCTTTTTAATGTTTGCAATAACCTATATACTAACAAAAATTAATTTACAAAATCCCAATTCAACTTTTTATTAAAGAAAATTATGCTCCTGAATATAAATAACTAATATAATATTATATATTAATATATATATATTTAAAAAATAATATTAATGTTTTAATTAAAAAATAATGATCTTAAATAATAAGACACAATAAATTAAATAAAAATTATTTAATAAAACCTACACTGTAAAAAATTGAACAATTAGTTATGACAGCATATGTTTTTATTTCATTGTATCTTATTAAACTAAGTTAACCATGTTCTAACTTAATTTTATAAGTTACGCAAGCTGTTTTAAGTCAGTTTAACATAATATAAGTTCAATGAACTCATAAAGTTAATTTGATTCAGCTTAAAAATTTAAGGCAACCGCAATTTTTATACAGTGTAGTGCTTTTAATAAATTATTTTTAAAAATCATAATTTAACTATTTAATTAAAAATAATGCTTTTAATAATTCATATACAATTATACATGAATAAAACTTATAAATAAAATCACAATTCAATTATTTAATAGAAAATAATGCTCTTAAATATATACAATATATTACATATTATTCAAATGAATAAAAATAAATGACCTTTACTATGTATATATAGGTATTAAACATAATACACACATATTCCTAAACATAAATCCATGTGCATATTTACACATCAGCATATATCATACACATATATTTAATATTTATCCTGATCTATTATGCATCTACTCTTAATTTATAGCAACCAATTCCAGCCCATTTTCATATACACATACACATGCATCTCCTTCTTTAAATTAACCACAAATGACTTTATTTTTCCTCATATTCAGTTTGTGGCGGTTCAGCTCTGTTTGACTGAAGGGCAGATAATTTTTCCTGCTCAGCCTTTATAAAACAACCCAGTGTTTGCTGGAGCCGCTGTGAAAACACACACGTTTACTTAAAGTCTTAATAAATGAGGGCATACTGCGCAATATGGATATAGAGCTCACTTTAAATTTATTAACAGCCGTATGAATTCATAATTAATATGTAGGTCTTCCTGTTTTGAGTGTGATTGAGAGTGTCTTCTTTTTTAAAGTATTGAAAACGTCTCAGCCACACTTTACAATAAGGTTTCATTAGTTAATGTATTTACTATCATGAACTAATTATGAATAATACATGTACAGCATTTATTAATCATAGTTTAACATTTACTAATGGATTATTAAAATGCGAATTCATGCTGGTTAACATTAGTTAATGCACAGCGTGTTAACATGAACTAACAATGAATGATTGATGAATGGTTTTCATTAACTAACATGAACAAATACTGTAGTAAATGAATTGTTCATTGTTTGTTCATGTTAGTAAATGCAATGCATTAATTAACATTAACTAATTCAACCTTATTGTAAAGTGCTACCAACGTCTCTTTCAATTTTCAAATAGGAATATTATTATTTAGAGCATTCATTTGCATGCATTTGTTTTTTTAGACTTTATATACTGTATATAAAAATGCATGTATATATATATATATTTATTTATTTTTTTTTTTTTTCAATAGGATTTCTAGGTTAAGAAAAAATAAAAAGCAAATAATTACTTCTTAATAAACTACTACTTAATAAAAAGCTTTTTTAAAATAAAAAGCAATAATTACTTCAACCTATATATTAGTCATATTTAATAGTACAAATTACATTAAAGATCCATAATTAATACTTTTTTGTAATTTTATTACCAAGTAATTATTCTTCCAAATTTAAAATATATTTTAAAATATTATTATTAATATTATTATTATTATATTTTCATTTAGAGCAATTTAATTTGCTCTAAAATAAATAAATTGTTCACTTTATGTTTGCTTTCTTAAATGTTTTTTAATTAATTATAATATTATATTATATTATTAAAACAGAGCACTTGGGACTTAAAAAAAACCCTGTTTTTTTTACCATAAATTAAAACATTTGTCATTGTATTGTCATTTATAGG
Organism: Danio kyathit; assembly: GCA_903798195.1. NCBI lineage: Eukaryota > Metazoa > Chordata > Actinopteri > Cypriniformes > Danionidae > Danio > Danio kyathit. The sequence continues at coordinate 1,421,428 of LR812537.1, forward strand.
AAATTAAATGCTCTAAATGACAATATTATTATTTAAAGTTTGGAAGAAATGTTATCAGAACTTTATAGAATAAAAGAAATATTAACATTTTATTTAAACACATAATAAATCCAGTAAAATCAAAAACAACTGAAAATTTTCAAGTGGTCTTTATGTTCAATAGTGTCTATCTATCTATCTATCTTAAACTATATATATATATATATATATATATATATATATATATATATATATATATATATATATATAATATCTATAGATTAGTCAGTAGTGAAGCCAATATATCTGTTTAATAAAACTGTTTTGTGTAAATACGACAAACAAATGACCTATATTTACAGAAAAATTGATAAAATATTCATTTTCAAAATCTATCTGTCTATCTAACTATCTATCCATCTATCTATCTGTCTATTTATCTATCTATCTTAAAATTAATAATTTATATAGATGCTTTACAATAATATATTTACGCATATACAGGGGCGTAGCGGATATTTTAAAAGTGGGGGGGACAGCTGAATGAGATCCAAAAGTTTATGTTCATATAATTATTAATCACCTGTTTCTAAATGGTCTGTCTCTAAAAGTGAGGGGGACGTATCCCCCCCCGTCCCCCCGGTTGCTACGCCCCTGCGCATATACATCATATATATATATATATATATATATATATATATATATATATATATAGACTAGTTAGTAGTGAAGCCAATATGTTTATTAAAACTGTTTTTGGGTAAATAAACCAAATATATGACCTATATTCACAGAAAAATTTATAAAATATTCATTTTCAAAATCTATCCATCTATCTATCTATCTATCTATCTATCTATCTATCTATCTATCTATATAGGATGTGTTACAATGTCATATTTATGCATTTATATTATATTAGTAAGTACTGAAGCCAATATATTTGTTTAATTAAACTGTTTTGTGCAAATACACCAAATATATGACCTATATTTACAGAAATATTTATAAAAATATAATTTTTTAAAATCTATCTGTCTAACTATCTATCTATCTATCTATCTATCTATCTATCTATCTATCTATCTATCTATCTATCTATCTATCTATCCTCCATGACCTTATAAACCGTGTTTCCTTTATTTTTGACTCATTTTTTTCACTTTGAGGACGTCTCCAAATACAGGAAAACGGTCAAACAACACAGACAGCCCATAATAACCTGTATATTGTAATGGAGAAGCAGTTCTTACCGTACTCGGAGTTGTTTTGTTCTTCCTCCTGCTTCTTTTTGCCCATTTCTCTTCACTTTGCGTTGTAAATGTGTTGAAAGTGTGTGGTAAATAACCCGCGCGTTCATGTGTCGAAAACAACCCGAAATTAACGGATCCTTTACTGCCCTCAGAGTCGAAAAATCTCCAGTATTTCCGCGCGTTTCTCTGTTTCTGTGTTGTCTGTAAATCTTTCCTGAAGTAACTAAGCGCTGCTGTGACGTCACGTGGTGCACCTGCCACTGGACGCGCGCCACAGACTCACCTGTGTGCGCGCGTTCACGAAAACTCCACCCGAGCGGCCGTGCGCGTCCTCTGTCGAAACTGTTGCTAGAAGGGATACAGCTGCGGCAGGAAGATAACGAGAATTAAATTACTGTTAAATTACCAATTTTAATAACATCTACCCCTACTCCAACCCTAAGCATAACCATCACAATAATGAAAAAAACAGTAATTATGAAGATAATTATTCATATTATTTATTTAATTACCCATTAAATTGTATTTAATTGATGTCTATCCGGACCCCAACCCTAAACATAGCCCTAATATAAAAACAGAAATTATACAGTGTATTATTCATACTATTTATTAAATTACCTATTGTATTTTATACACCTACCCCAACCTAATGAGTATTCATCCAACCCTCATAGTAATGTAAAAACAGTAATTATACCGAGAATTATTTATTAAATTAACCATAAATTGTAATTTATTAACATCTATCCCTACTCCAACCCTAAACACAACCCTCACAGTAATGTAAAGTTATTATTTATTGATGTACAGTGTCACAAAAATTATGCTATTCCTATATTAACGTGAGTATCCACAGCTGTATCCCTTCTACAGTTAACCGAGCAAACAGGGTTGCCAAGTTTCTAAATTTGTGCAACTTTTAACTACTTTGTTAGTTGTAATTTATTCCGCGGTTTATAAGTTTGCTTTATTGCATTAATTGTATTAATATGGCTGGCGATGTTGAAATATAAATTAATGCAAAATATGCATTTTACAAAGGAGAGTGCATAATTAGCGGTTTTGTTGTTTAAAATCTGGCAACCCTGGCCTCAAACTTCAGTTCTACATTCTGCGGGTTTGTTCTCGGTTTTTTTTATTTTTATTTATTTACGTTTTCAGATTCTTCTAAAGGTGCAAATCAAGCTGTTCTTTGACACGCAGATATTTGTAGCTTTAATAAACTATAACATTTGAACTTGATATTAAAAACTATGGGGAAATAGATGTAATAAAGCTTTGAACACAGATCATTTAGGAGCTCTGACATTCTTATTTGATGATTATTGACACTCGTGACGTTCAAACAACACAATTCTGAATAATAATGAACACACTGCTTCTGTTTATAATCTTTACAGTTCGCCATTAGCCTGATATCAGCACACAGTACAGTAAAGACTGATAACACCGCGGCTGCTTTATTGATTTATCAGACTCTTATCAGACAATACAAACCACTCAATCACACACTCGGTGAGCATTCATTCAGGACAACACATTTCCTTCTCTATAAATCCCAACAAACTGAGGATGCTGCAGGAAGCTTCTCTCCACGTTGTGAAACATTCGTTAATAGAACAATCTCATAAAAATAGCATTTATTTAAAGCTCGAATGCTGGAAAAATTATCTTTATTTAACTTTAGTTGACGTAATGTACTGGTTTTAAAAGTTGAAAATAGAAATTAACAAAATAAAAATAAATAAATAAATAAATAAATATATATATATATATATATATATATATATATATATATATATATATATATATATATATATATATATATATATATATATATATATATACTCACAAATGCACAAACATATTATTTAAAAATTTGTTATAAAATATATGTTATTTTCCAAAACTACAAAACAAACATATTTATTTAAAAATAAACAAATAAAACCTAAACAATTCACAACTCAATAAAAAAAGAGCTTCAAGTATAATTTTGTTTTGGTTGCAACACTTTAAGATTAATAGTAATTGGTTACTAACAATTTATTTGTATTTTTTTAATTTTAATCTTTTACAATCCTTGTCAGCATTATTTTCAGTGGTTTTTAAAAACTATTTAATATTTTTGAATAATGTCCATGTTTTTTTTTTTTTTATTTGTGTTGGAGAATAAAAAAACTCATACAAGTTCGGATGAAGTAAAGCATAATAATAATTTAAAAACGTGAAATTTTGTCAGTGTAATATGTAATATAACAAAAAATAAGTGGACACTCAACTTTGTGTCGAAAATCATCCTAAAAACATTCCTAGAACACTTAAAAGTAACATTTCAATATTCTGTTAATTTTTAATATGCTACTTTGTTTCAAAATATTCGGAGAACACTTCCAAGAACACATTTCAATAATCTGTTCTTTAAATCATTCTGAGAACACTTAAAAGTAGCATTCCAAATATTCTGTTTTCTTTTTGAATGTTGCAACTTCGTTTCAAATCCTTCCGAGAACCCTTAAAAGTAACATTCTAATATTCTATTTTATTTGAATGTTGCTACTTTGTTTCAAAATATTCCTAGAACACTTGAAAGTAACAGTCCAATTGTTTTATTTAAACGTTGCTACTTTGTTTCAAGTCATTCTGAGAACACCTAAAAGTAACATTCCAGTGTTCGATTTTTTAAACATGTTGCTACTTTGTTACAAATCATTCGAAAAATTCTTAAAAATAACATTCCAAATATTCTGTTCTTTAAATGTTATTACTTTTTGTCAAAACATCATGAGAACACTTAAAAGTAACATTCCAATATTCTATTTCTTTTTAATTCGCTACTTTGTTTCAAATAATTCCGAGAACACTTAAAAGTAAATTTCCAATATTTTATTTTATTCTTATGCTGCTACTTTGTTTCAAAACATTCAGATAATTCTAAAAGTAATTCTAAAAGTAGCATTCCAAATGTTCTGTTCTTTAAATGTTGCTACTTTGTTTCAAATTATTCCAAGAACACTTAAAAGTAACATTCCAATATTCTATTTATTTTTAGTTTGCTACTTTGCTTCAAAATATTCAGAGAACACCTAAAGGTAGCGTTCCAATATTGTTACTTTATAAACGTTGCTGCATTGTTGCAAATCATTTGAAAAATTCTTAAAAGTAGCGTTCTGGTATTCTGTTCTTTAAAGGTTGCAACTTTGTTTCAAATAATTCTAAGAACAATTAAAAGAGCATTCAAATATTCCGTTCTTTAATTGCTTACTTTGTATCAAATCATTCCGAGAACATTTAAAAGTAACATTTCAATAATAGGTTATTTTTTAAATGCTGCTACTTTGTTTCAAATCATTCCAAGAACACTTAAAAATAATACTTCAATATTCTGTTCTTTTAAACGTTGCTACTTTGTTTCAAATCATTGCGTGAACATTTAAAAGTAGCATTCCAATGTTCCACTTCGTTTAAATGTTGCTACTTTGTTTCAAATCATTGCGTGAACACATAAAAGTAGCACTCCAATGTTCCACTTCGTTTAAATGTTGCTACTTTGTTTCAAATCATTCTGACATTCTAATATTCGACTGGAACAAAAGGGAAGCGGAACAGTCTGTATCAAACAGTATTTATTAAAACAGCTACACTTACAAAAACAAAAAGTTCATGGTTTAATGAAAAACGGAAATGACATGCAACAGATCCCAGCAGGAAGTGCAGTCTGGAATTTGAATTGGACTTCCTGGACAACATTAGTGTGTGTTGTTTGACAGATTCCAGCATGGTGTCATCTGTGAGTTAGTTGATCATGAGTGTCCGATGAGTGAGAGTGCAGTGTCAGGCTCCACACACACCTCCAGACGTGCGAGCCGGCTCTGCTCCAGAGCGATGGCCTCTGCAGAGTGTTTGCATTTCTCCGAGCCGCACTGACAGGTGAAGTACTTGCTCTTGATGTCCCAGAAACGATCGCCGTAATCAAACCTGCCATAAAACACACGCAAGCAAGCAAGTAAACACACACACACATTATAGCAGGAACAGGCCATAAATTCATGGAGATCTGTCATAAAGCAATAAAGCGAATGCCTGAATCAAATACACAAAATTAAGATCAGTTTTGACATATTTCTGTTCACTGAGTCTAATAATGTGACTAATAAACTTGCACAATTTTCATAAATAAAAATGAGCGTTAGGTATATAAATAAATATAAATAAATATATATAAATGTATATAAAACTGATAAGTAAAATATATAAAAAATAAAATATAAAAATAAATGATAAGTAAATAAAATATATAAATAAAATAAGAAAATGTATAAATAATAAATAAATAAAATATATCAGAAAATAAATGAATAATAAATAAATAAATAAATAAAATATATAAGAAAATAAATAATAAATAAATAAATAAATAAAATATATAAGAAAATAAATAAATAATAAATAAATAAGTAAATAAAATATATAAGAAATTAAATACATAATAAATTAATAAAATATATAAGAAAATAAATAAATAATAAATAAGTCAATTAAACAATTAAGAAAAAATATAAAAAATTAAATACATATTAAATAAGTACATTAAATATATAAGAAAATAAATAAATAATAAATAAGTAAATATTATATATAAGAAAATAAATAAATAATAAATAAATAAGTAAATAAAATATATATAAAATATTACATAAACAATTAAAGAATTAAATATATAAGAAAATAAATAAATAATAAATAAGTCAATATAACAATTAAGAAAAAATATACATAAGAAATTAAATACATATTAAATAAGTACATTAAATATATAAGAAAATAAATAAATAATAAATAAATAAGTCAATAAAATATATAAGAAATTAAATACATAATAAATAAATTAAATATACAAGAAAATAAATAAATAATAAATAAGTCAATTAAACAATTAAAAAATATATAAGAAATTAAATACATATTAAATAAGTACATTAAATATATAAGAAAATAAATAAATAATAAATAAATAAATAAGTAAATAAAATATATAAGAAATTAAATACATGATAAATAAATTAAATGTATAAGAAAATAAATAAATAATAAATAAGTCAATTAAACAATTAAGAAAAAATATATATAAGAAATTAAATACATATTAAATAAGTACATTAAATATATAAGAAAATAAATAAATAATAAATAAATAAATAAGTAAATAAAATATATAAGAAATTAAATACATGATAAATAAATTAAATGTATAAGAAAATAAATAAATAATAAATAAGTCAATTAAACAATTAAGAAAAAAAATATATAAGAAATTAAATACATATTAAATAAGTACATTAAATATATATGAAAATAAATAAATAATAAACAAGTAAATATTATATATAAGAAAATAAGTACATAATTAATAAGTTAATAAAATATATAAGAAAATAAATAAATAATAAATAAGTAAATTAAATAAGAAAATAATAAATAAAGAAATAAGTAAATATAAGAAAATAAATACATAACAAATAAGTAAATTAAACAAAGTAGAGTAATTTTAGTAGAGTAAAATTTGTTAAATGATTACTAAATCGATTTAGCACACATAATGAATAGTTATGCATTAATGTGACTAAATCTAGATAATTAAGATCAACAGTGAGTATAAACCATAGTATCAGCATCTCACCCGAGCTCCTGTCCGGTGAAGATGTCTCTGGAGCTGAAGAAAGCGATGCGAGGAAAGCGCAGGTCCTGGTGCAGCATAAACACACGCACCGGGATGATGTTGGGGTCACACAGGTGGTTTATGAAGCGGCTGATGTTTCCGTAATAGCGGGCATCGATACAGTACACCTCACCGTCCTGACACACATACACATGCTCATTATGAATATTCATAAGTTGAATTTGAATTGAATTAATAAAAAAATGATAAATATTCAAATAATTAAACATCTGACATGGATAAAACGGTTATATTAAAATGAAAAAAAAATTATTAGACATGACAATTGGTTGAGAGTACAATTACTCACTGGAAATTAATAAAAAGCTTTTTAAATTAAGTCTAAAACAGTAATTAAACTCACATGAATTGTAAAAATAAGTCCTCAACATTTAGAACTTTCCTTATAATTAATAATTTAGTTGTTTGAAATGATTTAACCACCACTGAACAAGACACACAAGCTGAAACGTCAAGACTGGGCCAAGAAATATCTCAATACTGATTTTTCTAAGGTTTTATGGACTGATGAAATGAGAGTGAGTCTTGATGGGCCCGTGGCTGGATCGGTAAAGGGCAGAGAGCTCCAGTCCGACTCAGACGCCAGCAAGGTGGAGGTGGAGTACTGGTTTGGGCTGGTATCATCAAAGATGAGCTTGTGGGGCCTTTTCGGGTTGAGGATGGAGTCAAGCTCAACTCCCAGTCCTACTGCCAGTTTCTGGAAGACACCTTCAAGCAGTGGTACAGGAAGAAGTCTGCATCCTTCAAGAAAACATGATCTTCATGCAGGACAATGCTCCATCACACGCGTCCAAGTACTCCACAGCGTGGCTGGCAAGAAAGGGTCTAAAAGAAGAAAAACTAATGACATGGCCTCCTTGTTCACCTGACTGAACCCCATAGAGAACCTGTGGTCCATCATCAAATGTGAGATTTACAAGGAGGGAAAACAGTATACCTCTCTGAACAGTGTCTGGGAGGCTGTGGCTGCTGCTGCACGCAATGTTGATGGTGAACAGATCAAAACACTGACAGAATCCATGGATGGCAGGCTTTTGAGTGTCCTTGCAAAGAAAGGTGGCTATATTGCTCACTGATTTGTTTTTGTTTTGTTTTTGAATGTCAGAAATGTATATTTGTGAATGTTGAGATGTTATATTGGTTTCACTGGTGAAAATAAATCATTGAAATGGGGATATATTTGTTTTTGTTAAGTTGCCTAATAATTCTGCACAGTAATAGTCACCTGCACACACAGATATCCTCCTAAAATAGCTCAAACTAAAAACAAACTAAAAACTACTTCCACAAATATTCAGCTTTGATATTAATGAGTTTTTTGGGTTCATTGAGAACATGGTTGTTGTTCAATAATAAACTTAATCCTCAAAAATACAACTTGCCTAATAATTCTGCACTCCCTGTATATATATTGAACTGTTCGGTATGATATCCCCGGTTCAATACACGCTTGTAAATTGCGTTTTTTTCGGTTTTACGTTTAAATAATTTGTGCGTTTTATTTCTCTCTGAATAGACTGTTTGTGCGTGCCTGTAAATCTATGAGCTGAGATAAGGAAACTCCTCCCCGTGAGTAAATATTCAATAACTATGCTCTAAAGTTTGGGGGCGCTCCTCCATCATTCCACACTTTGACATGGTGAGCTGCGGTGAAGTGAGGCAGCACAGTACGAGGAAGCGCCGGCGTCTTTTAAATCCGCGGTGTGGGGACATTTCGGTTACACGTATAGACTAATCGAACGGAAACACTTCCAACATGACTGCACATCTGCGGCGCCATCACCCAGCAATATCACTGTCTGAAGGCAGAATAGCAGAGAAGGTAAAAACAACAATCCCTCGCTGAATCCTTCCAGCAAACAAACCCAACTGGTTCCGAAAGACACATAAACATAATAAAGGCAGAGTTAAGTTTAATTAAGATATATATATAATTAAAATGTGTTTATTTGAAATGGTCAATTTATGTTTATTAACTTCACATGCATGTTTATTTTCAAAATGTAGGCAATAATGTGTTCACCAGTTGGGCTACCAGCAGCTGTGAGATTTCAGTGTTCATTTTCTTATTATACAATACACCAGGAACTAGAGTACCTTTCTTGGCTTTGAAGTAAAATAAAGGAGTATTGCAATAAATCGTTTTTATATTTTTCTCTTTCTTATTGTTCCTATTGCCTAAGCATAGAATAACAACAACAAAAAACACTTATGTGTCAAGCCATCAGAACCGAATTGAAAACCGTGTTAAAAAACCGAGGTATGTATTGAACCGTAAGCTAACTGTACTGTTGCATCCCTAGTTTTTATTGATGTTTACATTTGCATTCAGCAACTTCTCACAATAAACGTCAGTCTGTCAGAGATCGCGCTACAGAAAAACACAGCAGGTCATGTGACTTAACCAAAGCACATCATTGGCTACACTAAGGTCTTCTCTTTCCAACAAAAAAAATTCAATGTTGGTCTTAAAGAAACAGTAGCAGGAAAATGAACATAAATATCATGCTGCCATATGGCAACACCATGCGGTAGAGGGTTAATTCTAACAGATAATATACATACATTCTTAATATTAAATAATATGTAAATAAAATGTTGCTTTTAAATCGGTTTTCTACTTGTATTTTTACAATGTAATTTGCATATTCAATGTTTCTAATATAGTTTTGTTTTGTTTTTTTGTTTTTTTGTTTGTTTTTTTTATATTTTATTTTTTTTTCCTTTTTTCAAAACAGTTCAGAACAAGACTAAGAAAAAACAATAGAAATAATAAAAATAATAATAAAAAATAATAATAATAATAAAAAAAAAAAACAATTATAAAAGAAAACATTTTTAAAAGAACATAGAAAGATATACAGTACAAGTGTCAAAGGTCACCGAATACAATCTTATTTAAATTCTTATTTATCGTTGATAAAATGTTGCTATATAAAGTTTTGTTAAGGGTTACATATCAAAGATCAACAGGGTTCAGATATATCTATATATACATATAAAGTAGAAGCACCACAATAAGATTAAAACAATACATCTCTTCTCAACCATTTACCCCAGTATGCAGAAATTTTATAGGTTTGATGTCTCAAGGAAAATGTCAGTACTTCCATGTCATACACCTCTTTAACAATATCATACCATTCACCTACAGATGGAGGATCTTCCTTGAGCCATTTCTTTGTAATCGCCTTTTTGCTAGTTATTAGTAGTGTGTTAAGAAGATATGCATCATTTTTTGGTATTTCTGTAGAGTAAATTCCCAGGTACATAGTTTTAAAATTACATTCCAGATTCAATCCCAATATTTCATTTATCGCTTTATTTAGATCTTGCCCATAGGTGTGTATAATATTACAATCCCAAAATATGTGGAAATGATCAGCCAATACATTTCCACATTTTCTCCAGCATTCACCATTTTTTTATCTCTAGTTTGAAAGCATTTTATTTTAGGTGTTATAAAGAACCTGATTACATTTTTCCAAATAAATTCCCTCCATGAATCTGAATTAATTGTCATCATCTGTGTTTCCCAAATAGTTAACCATTCCTCATTTGTTATAATTATATTGGCTTCCCTTTCCCATTTCTCTTTTATATACATTGTTGAGTGTTTCTTTGTTAATGTCAGACAGGAATAAATTCTTGATACTAGTTTTTATTAACCTTCTTTTTGTAAGCATCTATAAATACCTGTATTACTGTTGTTTTTGTGTCTTCTGAGTCTCTTATGTTTTTATTGAAGTAGTCTCTAACCTGAAGATAACGGAAAAAGTCTTGTTTATCTAAATTATATGTATTCGAAAGTTGTTGAAAACTTTCTAATTCATTGTCATTAGTGATGAGACAGAAGGATGTTATGCCTTGCAAACTCCATTGTTTAAATCTTAGATCTAGTTTCGCTGGTTTAAATTGAACATCATGTTCAACCCATCTTAATATCTTAGCTTGTTTTTCTCTTTTAGGATTCTTTAATTCTTTGTACCAAATTTCCAAAGGGGTCTTTATTAGAGAATTCAATTTATGGAATTCTGTATATTGGAAATTTCTATCTCCTAATAATACTTGGAGGGGTAAGTGGATTTGTAATTGTTCAAATTCTTTCCATTTTGCACAGTATTTGTCATTGCACCAACAAACTATGTGTCTAAGTTGTGCTGCTTTATAATAATCATCTAATGATGGTAGACCTCTACCACCCTGATCTTTAGGAAGCTGTAGGGTGTTAAATTGAACTCTTGGATGTTTTCCGTTCCAAATGAAGCGAGATACTAGTTTTTTCCATTCATCAAATTGCCTATAGTTTTGGTTTATGCTCAAGTTTTTATATTTAATAATAATAATAATAATAATAATAATAAAATTGTGTACTTGCGTGTCAATTTCAGTTTTATCCTGTGCAATTTGACACCCACACATAATAACTATTTAATTTTAGTGAATTTCATTTAGTTTGTCTACAGTTTTTGACTCTTCTTGAACTGTAAATAAGTGAAATAAACACACACACAAACTGCAGGAGCCATACATTGTATATTGGTGATTGGCCACATGTCGTCAGTACGATGGTTAATAACTGTAGCTTCACTGCAGGAAGAGAGAGCGTTGGCACACAGCACATAGTTTTTGACTGTAACTTAAGGTAACGAGAGTAGTGTAATATAGATAAAGGAATATTGATGAAGGAATTCTGTTGATTGGAAAATAAAGACGCTTTTATTTGCATCTATTTTGCCTATACACACTCTTACTTTTACGGGTAAAAAAAACTTGCTCACTCTACCAACAATGGCGGCAATGTAAAGCCGCTACACAAACACACACACACATACCTTGTTGTCCAGGTCAAAGAGATATGAATCGTCTTCTCTCACGTCTGCTTCAGCATCAGAGATCAGCTCACCAACATACCTGACACACACGCACACAATTACAGCACAAAAAACACACTCTCCTGATGACAACAAACAGAAAAAAATGGCTCTTTAATAAAGTTTCCAGTGTTTCTAAACCCATTTCCCCTAAGCCTTTTATTATTCACAAAGGATTCAAAAATCTTTCTTTTTAATCGAATCAAAATGTTCATTTCAATGAATCACTTCCTTTGAACTATTTCAAAGAATCAGTTCAAAACGAGGATTCGGTGATTCTTTTGCATCATCACTCAAAGCCTGGATAAATAAGACCGTGCTTGCTTATTTCAGACAATCCAATTCTTTTAATCATCATGAATGTATAAAGTGATCAAAAAAAGTGGCAATAACCACATTGATAATGTCACTTTGATCTTTAACGTTTCTATAGGTATTATTTGTTTGGAGAATTATCCATTTTGTTTATTGAGAACATCTTTGGTTGGTTCAATTGTTTTGAGAATCAATCTAAATACCAGGTCATTTAACTGTTTATTTGAATGAATCAGTGTAAAAGAATGATTCGGTGGTTCGTTCACTTCATCGACACTCAATTCTTGTCATAAATGCTGAGGTATTCATCTTTTTCTTGCATTTTTAAAAAAAGGTAATACTTTTGTTCATCAAGCACAAATTATTAGATTGAGTGACATTACAGACATTTATAAAGTTACAAAAGCTTTTAAACTTTACATTAACATGCTTACGAATATTTAAAAAAATGTTAATTTGTTAATAACACACACACTTAAATATTATTTTTATAATAATAAAAATAATAGTAACTAAAAAATAAATAATAATATAATAATAATATAAAATAATTACAAATTATTATTATATTATAATAATATAATAATAATAATAATAATGATATAATAATATAATAATAATAATAATGATGATATAATAATATTATAACAATAATAATTATTATTATTATTGTTTTTATAATAATAATAAATTATATAGTTATTATAAAAATAATTATAACAATAAAACTAAAATTAATAATAATAATAAGAATATAATAATGATAATAATAATAATAATATAATAATGATAATAATAAAAATTATAATAAAACTAATAATAATAATAAAAAACTAATCATAATAATATAATAATGATAATAATAATATAATAATAATAATAATGATAATATAACAAAAAAATTATAAAAAAACTAAAATAATAATAATAATATAATAATAATAATAATAAAACAAAAAATAATAATAATAATATAATAATAATAAAACAAAAAATAATAATAATATAATAATGATAATAATAATAATATAATAATGATAATAATAATATAATAATGATAATAATAATATAATAATGATAATAATAATAATATAATAATGATAATAATAATATAATAATGATAATAATAATATAATAATGATAATAATAATATAATAATGATAATAATAATAATATAATAATGATAATAATAATAATATAATAATGATAATAATAATATAATAATGATAATAATAATATAATAATGATAATAATAAAAAAATAAATAAAACTAAAAATAATAATATAATAAAAATATAATAATGATGATAATAATAATAATAAAACTAAAAATAATAATATTAATAATAATAATAATAATAATAAAATAATAATTCATTAAAATTGTTCATTTGTTGAAACTTTTTATTTTGGTTTCTGAAAGGGTTTTATTATTTAAAAAGGCACAACTTTTGGTCGGTTGAGCTGTGAAAACGCCTGAATGGATCTGTGAATCGAATGAGTGAGTCTGAATCAAAATGAGTTCATCTCAATGATTCATTCATTTATTTATTTTCCTTTGGCTTAGTCCCTTTATTGATCAGGGGTCGCCACAGCGGAATGAACCGCCAACTATTCCAGCATTTGTTTTACACAGCGGATGCCCTTCCAGCTGCAACCCAGAACTGGGAAACACCCATACACACTTATTCACACACATGCACTCATTTCTTTTCAGCTTAGTCCTTTTATTAATCAGGGGTCGCCACAGCGGAATGAGCCGCCAACTATTCCAGCACATTTACGCAGCAGATGCTTTTACAGGCGCAACCCAACATTGGGAAACACCCACACTCGTGCACACACTCACATACACTGCGGCCAATTTAGCTTTTTCAATTCCCCTATAGCGCATGTGTTTGGACTGTGGGGGAAACCAGAGCACCCGGAGGAAACCCACACCAACACGGGGAGAACATGCTTACTCCACACAGAAACACCAACTGACCCAGCCGAGGCTCGAACGAACGACCTTTCTGCTGTGAGGCGAGAGTGCTAACCACTGAGCCACCGTGTCACCCTCAATGATTCAGTTAAAAACAATAAACATCATTATTAAGCAGTCTTACTGACGAAATCTGTCTGGTTCAACTGAGAAAGCAACTAAACCGGCTGCTATTACGAAGATCTGATGATTTGAAAGACAGCAGCATGTGATCAGAGGACAGAGAGTGTACGCACTCGCAGATGAAGCTTCCTTGAGGAATATCTTGAAGAGCTCGAACACCCCAACCCATCTTCTCTGTGCGGTACAGCTGGAGACGCACCCTGAACACACACACACACACACACACACACACACACACACACACACACACACACACACACACACACATTAGAATACACACCTCAACACAAAAACCCACACTCACTCTCACACACACACATTAGAAAAACACACCCAGACACACACACACTAGAAACACACATCAACACAATAACACACATCACAACCAACAGACATACACACACACACAAAAACAAACACCAACACAAAGAGCTGAAACAAACGCACTCGTAAATGCAGACATGCTTGCACACAC
>LR812537.1:1441173-1486173 GCA_903798195.1 Danio kyathit
GCCCCACAGTTTGAAAACCCCTGATCTAGAGCACCGACAGTGTTTTCTCCTCAAACAGCTGTTTGTATCTACAGCACATATAGTCTGCAAGTCAAAGTACACGCATAGTTTGCCCTCCAGTAACGTCTGAAACAGCTAATCAGAAGATACTGTAGTTCAGAAAACACTAAACATCCCTCAAAACACTGAACACTTAAATATGTTTAATAAATAAATGATATGTCATTTAAATAAATGCATAAATGACTGAAGGATCATGTATTACACAAACTAACATTACCGTAAACGTTGACCCCTCCAATCGTCAATGTATAATTCACACACTGATTAAGGCTGAATGTTGGTGTGTGTGCACGTGCATATATACAGTTGCAATCAGAATTATTCAACCCCCTGATTTATTAGCCCCCCTGTTTATTTTTTCCCCAATTTCTGTTTAACGGAGAGAAAAAATTCTCAACAAATTTCTAATCATAATAGTTTTAATAACTCATCTCTAATAACTGATTTATTTTCTTTGTCATGATGACAGTAAATAATATTAGACTAGATATTTTATCCAGACACTTCTATACAGCTTAAAGTGATATTTAAAGGCTTAACTAGGTTAATTAGGGTAACTAGGCAGGTTAGGGTAATTAGGCAAGTTATTGTATAATGATGGTTTGTTCTGTAGACTATTGAAAAAATATATAGCTTAAAGGGGCTAATAATATTGACCTTAAAATGGCTTTTAAAAAATTAAAAACTGCTTTTATTCTAGCCGAAATAAAACAAATAAGACTTTCTCCAGAAGAAAAAACATTATCAGACATACTGTGAAAATTTCCTTGTTCTGTTAAACATCATTTGGGAAATATTTAAAAAAGAAAAAAAAATTCAAAGGGGTTCAATAATTCTGATTGCAACTGTATGTGTGTGTTGTTGTGACCCACGTGACGCAGTCGCTGTATCCCTCGCGAGCGGAGATGTGCAGTGGCGTGTCTCCATGAATGTTGACGGAGGAAAGAGGACAGCCGGCGTTCAGGACCAGCTCCGCTATCTCAGCACTGCCCGCGAATGAAGCCCAGTGCAGACACACGTTCATCTCCTGCACACACACACATACATGCAAACACACACCAGCAAACATGTGATTAGAATGGATAGCATTTTCTGTTGTGTGTGTGATGTTTGTGTGTCGTGCGGCACTCAGTTGTGATGGTTAGATTAGGGTTTTTTGTGTGTGTGTGTGTGAGACTGACTTTATCTCGGAGTGTGACGTCTGCTCCTCTGTTCAGCAGGGCTCTGATCACCTCTATATGTCTGTGTTCTGCTGCCCAGATGACGGGCGTCCAGCCGCCGCTGTCCTAAAACACACACACAACTATCAAGCTTGATTCCATAACACACTACACAAACTAACACAGTAACTGCCATAGTAACAACAGCTTTTACACCAACTCAGAACTATGATGAATTGTGTGTGTGCTTGTGTGTAGTTTCAGACAGAGCTGATGATGGGGCGCTCACCTGTGCGTTTATATCCACCTGTCCGGTGCTTAGTAACAGCATGACCACCTCAAGATTGCCTAATTTAGCAGCGTGATGAAGACCTGTGGAGCCGTCCTCTTCCTGGACCAAACACACACATACAGAAAAAACACACACCATTCAGAACACCCCACTAATGTTTCTAATCGCTGAACACAAAACAATGTGCATATGATAGTGTGATAAACAAAGGAGTGTGTGTGTGTGTGTACATGTTTTTGTGTATCATGGGTGTGTCACAGGTATTACAGAAGGTGGTGAATTATGAGGACATTGCTGATGTCTCCATTTCCCCAAAAGCTTATAAATCACACAGAATGACTTTTATTCAAAAAGAAAACAGCAGAGTTTGCTGAGAATGTTGGGTTTATGGACAGCGTGGGGCAGGACATACAGTTTATACAAGGGACGTCCTGATCAGGTGTTTTTGTCGAGTCAGAGTCACTTGATTTTGAGTATTTACCAATACAGAAACCCGATCCAATACTTCTATAATACAGAAAAAAAATAAAGAAGAGTGAAGAAACAGATCCAGGATGTTCCTTATTTTTTATTTAATTCACCTTATTTTAACATTCAACATCTCTGTTAAAGAGCCCCTATTATGCATTATTAAAGGTCATATTTTGGTTTTATGGGTCTCCAACAACAGGCTGATCTGCATGCAAGGTCAAAAACACTTTCATTCTCTTATAATATGCATTTATTTTTACCTAATTATCCCATTGACTCCCATATGATTCATTCAGCGATTCATTTGTTCCCTTAGCGTGAGGCTAATCTGCGCTGATTGGTTCTCTTTAATTGCAAATATTTTAGTTTTTTGCACTGCTTGATTTTTATTTGCAGTTTTTTTTTTGTTTGCAATTTTTTTTGTTCTCAAAACTTCATTTTCCCTTTGCAATTCTTTATTTTTGTTAACAAAATGATCTTTTATTTCTCAAAAATTTAAATAATTTTTATTTGCAGTTCTTTTTTTGTTTGCAATTTTTTTTTATTTCTTAAAACCTAATTTTTCCTTTGCAATTCTTTATTTTTGTTAGCAAAATGATCTTTTATTTCTCAAAAAAAAAATTTTTTTTCATTTGCAGTTCTTTTTTTGTTTGCAAATTTCATTTTTATTTCTCAAAACTTCATTTTCCCTTTGCAATTCTTTATTTTTGTTAACAAAATGATCTTTTATTTCTCAAAAATAAAATTTATTTGCAGTTCTTTTTTTGTTTGCAATTTTTTTTTCTCAAAACTTCATTTTCCCTTTGCAATTCTTTATTTTTGTTAGTAAAATGATCTTTTATTTCTCAAAAACTTTTTTTTATTTATTTGCAGTTCTTTTTTTGTTTGCAAATTATCTTTAATTTCTCAAAACTTCATTTTCCCTTTGAAATTTTTGGAGATTTGCATTTGTAATACATTATTTTTCATTTGCAAAACATTCTATTATTTTGCAAGTATATATGGCCTTAGATTGACTCCATAGTAATGTCCCCACAATTCACAATAACAGACCTGTGTGTGATGGTCACAGTAAGTAATTAATGTGTATTTATATAGTGCATTTATTGTGTATGGCTATACACCCAAAGCGCTTCGCAGTCATTAAAGGGGGTCTTCTCCATACCATCACCAGTGTGCAGCTCCACTTGGATGATGCGACGGCAGCCACAGGACAATGGCGCCAGTGCTTCACCACACACCAGCTATAGGTGGAGTGGAGAGACGGTGATAGAGCCAATTTAGTGGATGGGGATGATTGGGAGGCCATGATGGGCAAGGACCGATGGAGGGAGTTTGGCCAGGACACCGGGGTTACACCCCTACTCTTTACCAGAAGTGCCATGGGATTATTAATGACCACAGAGAGTCAGGACCTCGCTTTAACGTCTCATCCGAAAGACAGTGCCCACTGACAGCATAGAGTCCCCTTCACTATAGTGGGCCGTTAGGACTCACGCAGACCCCTGCTGGCCTCACTAACATCACTTCCAACAGCAACCTAGTTTTCCCATGTGGTCTCCCATCCAGGTACTGGCCAGGCTCAGCCTTGCTTAGCTTCAGTGGGGGACCGCTCTTGGGCTGAAGGGTGATATGGCTGTGGATCAGGAGTGTGTGTGTGTGTGTGTGTGATGCTCACAGCATGATAGACGCAGGCTCCACTCTGGATCAGGTATTTCACCACGTCCACATGATTGTTCACTATGGCCTCTAACAGCGGGGTCCTCAGGCTCTTGTCTTGGGCGTCCACTTTAGCGCCTGCCTAAAATCAGCAGAAGCAGAAACACATGCAGATTTATTTATTTTATTCATTATTATTTTCCCACCAGCATTTTAATTTCAGCAAACACAGACAAGGTGATTTGTTTTCGACGAACAGTAGCAGTGATAGTAATGCAGAGGTATGTGTGTTATAATTCTATATTTATTTAATTGCGCAATGGTTCAGTGTTAAAACGTTAGACATAGACAATGTCTGACAGAGTGGTCTAGAAAGTGTTTATTTGAGGATGTTGAGTAGTGTGGTGTGTGTGTGTGTGTGGGGTGTGCGTGTGTAAAAGTGACCTGTACAAGCAGATAGCAGTGCGTGTGTAAATGTGAGTGCTGCAGTGTGTGTGTGTAATTCTGACCTGTACGAGCAGATAGCAGATCTCCAGCAGACCTCGCTGAGCCGCGGCGTGAAGAGCACAGCGCCGGTTCTGAGAGTCTGACTGATACGATGGGTCCATGCCCTCCACTGACACACACACAGAGAGAGAGAGAGAGAGAGAGAGAGAGAGAGAAACCATGAGCTGTGATGCAGAAAGACACATTACGTGTGTGTGTGTGTGTGTGTGTGTGTGTGTGTGTGTGTGTGTGTGTAAACAGCAGGTACGCACTGAGCATGAGCAGAACTCTCTGAGCTTCTCCCTGTTTGGCTGCAGGGTAAAGCTGACGCGGATGAAAGCGCAACTTCTTCCTCCTGACCAATCAGAAACAGACAAGCAGATCACATGACAATGAATGACATCATCAGAAGTTATTTCCATCAATTCAGTGCTTCCTTTAATTAATGATTTAATTATTACCAGTAAACAAATGTAGCATTTTGCAATGTCATCACTCCTACATATTTTACTTGTTTTTATTTTTAAAGGTGCAGTAGGTGATTGTCTTCAGAAACATGTTTTGTTGTGCTGGTTGAAATTCTCTTCACATTCCAACAGTAATGATTAAAGTAAATGTGTAAACACTAAATGTGTTTATATGTATTTTTATATTCTGGGTGAAGCATAAGACTAAAAAATGTTCATCCAATTAAAATTTGTCAGGTCGACATTTCCCATAATTCTGATAAGTGGCCCAAACTGTCAGTCAGCAAATGTAGATTTGAACACCTGTGCACCTCTGTTCACACATATCCGCCATTACATGCAGGCAAACGCGAATGCAAAAACACATGCTGAATCAAAACTCCTGAATCAATATTGAAGTGGCCTGTTTCCACTGAGTGGTACGGTATGGTACAGAGTACTTTTATGGCCGTTTCCACTGTCAAAAGGCGTACCGAACCGTACCATACCACTTTTTCGCCACCCTTTCGAAAGGGTACCAAACACAAGAAAGAGTACCAAAAGGTGGAGCTACACGCGCAGCTGAACGCTGATTGGTTACAGAGATACATCACGATCTCGTGAAGCTAGCCAGAATCAAAACAATGGAACCCCCATGTTTTTAAATACAAGGACTGCAGAATTATTAGTTGTATTTTTGAGGATTCATTTTTAAAATTTAATTCATGTTCTCAATGAACCCAAAAAACTCATTAATATCAAAGCTGAATATTTCTGGAAGTAGTTTTTAGTTTGTTTTTAGTTTGAGCTATTTTAGGAGGATATCTGTGTGTGCAGGTGACTATTACTGTGCAGAATTATTAGGCAACTTAACAAAAAACAAATATATCCCCATTTCAATGATTTATTTTCACCAGTGAAACCAATATAACATCTCAACATTCACAAATATACATTTCTGACATTCAAAAACAAAACTAAAACAAATCAGTGAGCAATATAGCCACCTTTCTTTGCAAGGACACTCAAAAGCCTGCCATCCATGGATTCTGTCAGTGTTTTGATCTGTTCACCATCAACATTGCGTGCAGCAGCAACCACAGCCTCCCAGACACTGTTCAGAGAGGTGGACTGTTTTCCCTCCTTGTAAATCTCACATTTGATGATGGACCAAAGGTTCTCTATGGGGTTCAGTCAGGTGAACAAGGAGGCCATGTCATTAGTTTTTCTTCTTTTAGACTCTTTCTTGCCAGCCACGCTGTGGAGTACTTGGATGCGTGTGATGGAGCATTGTCCTGCATGAAAATCATGTTTTTCTTGAAGGATGCAGACTTCTTCCTGTACCACTGCTTGAAGGTGTCTTCCAGAAACTGGCAGTAGGACTGGGAGTTGAGCTTGACTCCATCCTCAACCCGAAAAGGCCCCACAAGCTCATCTTTTAAGATACCAGCCCAAACCAGTACTCCACCTCCACCTTGCTGGCGTCTGAGTCGGACTGGAGCTCTCTGCCCTTTACCGATCCAGCCACGGGCCCATCAAGACTCATTCTCATTTCATCAGTCCATAAAACCTTAGAAAAATCAGTCTTGAGATATTTCTTGGCCCAGTCTTGACGTTTCAGCTTGTGTGTCTTGTTCAGTGGTGGTGGTTTTTCAGCCTTTCTTACCTTGGCCATGTCTCTGAGTATTGCACACCTTGTGCTTTTGGGCACTCCAGTGATGTTGCAGCTCTGAAATATGGCAAAACTGGTGGCAAGTGGCATCTTGGCAGCTGCACGCTTGACTTTTCTCAGTTCATGGGCAGTTTATTTTGCGCCTTGGTTTTTCCACACGCTTCTTGCGACTCTGTTGACTATTTTGAATGAAACGCTTGATTGTTGGATGATCACGCTTCAGAAGCTTGGCAATTTTAAGAGTGCTGCATCCCTCTGCAAGATATCTCACTATTTTTGACTTTTCGGAGCCTGTCAAGTCCTTCTTTTGACCCATTTTGCCAAAGGAAAGAAAGTTGCCTAATAATTATGCACACCTGATATAGGGTGTTGATGTCATTAGACCACACCCCTTCTCATTACAGAGATGCACATCACCTAATATGCTTAATTGGTAGTAGGCTTTCGAGCCTATACAGCTTGGAGTAAGACAACATGCATAAAGAGGATGATGTGCTCAAAATACTCATTTGCCTAATAATTCTGCACTGCCTGTACACAGCCGAGGCCCGAGACATTACACCGTAATACTATATGCATATAATAACAAGCCATGGATGACCCGAGCTCAAACAAACCTTGTCGTTGTCTTGATGTACAGCCACAAAGCCAAGAAGAACAAAATCTGCCGTGTGCTGTTGTTGCTTTATGAGGCCATCTAAAAGTGCGAGCAGTTTTTGCTTTCTCCAGGGAGCTCGTGATCGTGTCTATATTTGATATAACAAACTTCTTGAGCTGATGATAATAACATGTGTGTGATTATTGAAGTGTCTTCGGCATCTGATCCTTTCAGAAAAGAAAAGGACAAAAGCGAGAGTGAATCGCGAACAAAACACAGGAGCGAATTGTTTCAGCAACCTGAATCACGAACAAACTGCCACAATCATCATCGTCTTTTGGACTATTATGAACTCAAAATGACGGAATTACTCTCTAACAGAGGCTACATGTGCTGATGAAGATTAAAGACACAGATGAGAGGTTTGCTCTGACCGTGAGTTATATGTAGGCCCACACGGAATCTGCACGTGCAGAATTCCGCAGATTTTTAGCCCATCATTAATTCTGTTTATTTACTTGAGTAAATGTGTGTAAATCAAAATTTATTCAGTTTTTAAATTAATTACAGTAATATTATTGACTAATATGAAAATGTTCATCTGATTTATGTACAATGCAGTTTGTACAGTAATATTTTCTGTCTTTCAGTAGAGATATTATATGAGAGACTTGCTTTGTTTACCAAATAAAGTGAATCTAATTGGATTTGCATTTTAAACATTAAATAACAGTTAAAAAGGTATTATTTTTAATTTTTATTTTATTTCACATATTAGGGTTTTAGTTATGAGACTCCCAAAATAAATACACACACACATACTGTACATAAAATACAAAACTATACAAAGGAAATATATTTAAATATAATTTGTAATATTTACATACATTTACATGTAACATTATACAAATTTAATATAAGTTATGCATATATTTATATACACAAAAATATAGAGTACGCACAAATATATTTTGTAAATATAAACTGTTATTTGGGAAGGGTGACACGGTGGCTCAGTGGTTAGCGCTGTTGCCTCACAGCAAGAAGGTTGCTAGTTCGAGCCTCGGCTGGGTCAGTTGGTGTTTCTGTGTGGAGTTTGCATGTTCTCCCCGTGTTGGTGTGGGTTTCCTCCGGGTGCTCCGGTTTCCCCCCCAGTCCAAACACATGCGCTATAGGGGAATTGATGAACTAAATTGGCCGTAGTGTATGAGTGTGTGTGTGAATGAGTGTGTATGGGTGTTTCCCAGTGCTGGGTTGCAGCTGGAAGAGCATCCGTGTAAAACATATGCTGGATAAGTTGGCGGTTCACTCCGCTGTGGCGACCCCTGATAACCAAAGGGACTAAGCCGAAGGAAAATAAATGTCTGAACTGTTATATATAAATATATATGTAATTGTGTAAATCATTCACATGTATACATACACAAGATAACTAATAAGAGTAATAAAATAATATCTACACCTCTCGGTGTCCTGTGTGAGTATGGCTCTCTGCAGCGCCGCCCTTCTGTCTCCAGCAGGAAGTGCACTCGGACACACTGGCTTCCCATTGGGCAGAACGAGCGACGGGCCAACACTGTCCACTCCGCCGTCACCCACAGCAACCACATCCTCCTCCCCGTTCCCTGCAGCAGCACCATTGGCTGGCTGAGACTGCAGCTCCGCCCCCTTTCTCACATCTCCACGACAACGCATCCTGGCACTGCATCAAAAAGAAAACAAAGACTTCAGTTAAAGTTGATCATTTTAACATTTACACCCTTAAAAAACGTAAATAAAATCAGATATAGTAGTTTTTGCTCATCAATATATAGGCTAATTAATTAACATCAAGCGGCACCCTCCCGCTCTCCCTCGTGAAGCAAATACGGAAGTAACTGAAACTGCAATTCATGGAAATTCCACTAGTCCTGGCTCCATAATAGATTTCTATTGAGCCCACTGTTAAAATGGCCGACTTTACAGCAGGAAAAAAAAGGTGTTTACAGCCTGGTACAAAGAATGATTTTGGTGCATATAGCTAATATTACCCTTCATGACAACTGTGAGGGTGTGAATTTTTCTATAACTCATCCATTTAGTTTATATTAGGTTTTATTAAAGGGTCACGAAACACCAAAACACATGTTTTGAGCTGTTGTCAGTAATATCTGTGTCCCACGCTGCTATAAACACTATGAGGACACATATATTGCACTAAAAAGTGAAAATTGGTTGTTTTTGCGTTATTTTGAGCAAATTCGTTCTTCCGGTTTGAAACGAATTTTTGAAGCTGCGTCACGGCCATGAGATACTTAGGTGTAAATCCAACCTGGAGAGTGGCTGTCTGTCTTTTCTAGGGCGTTCTGACGTATCTGAGGGTGCAGTATTAATTCATGAGAAAGACGTGCTTCAAACCAACCAGCGCGCTCTATTGTGTATGACGCGAAACTTCATTAATATGCATGATAGCTCCGGAGATTGTTTACCAGTTTACACTGTTCAGACGGCAGAGAGACGCCACGTTGTGTTGCCAAAACAAGGGAAAGAACAAGAATTTCAAGACAAAATTCGTAGGTGTTATTAGTGTGTTGCAACGAAAGTTTTGTTTTCATTTTCCCTCTATGAGAGAGCAGCTGGACTCACGTGTGGATTATAGTGCACGCGACAGAAACGCGTTTGTAAAGAACATTTTTACCCGAGAGCTTTTTCTCATCTGGAAATGGTGAAATCCGGATTTGCCGCTCGTCTCCTTTTAATAAAAAGACACAGCTCCAGTGTGATTGTCTGTCTACAGATTTGGTAAGTGTTTGCAGTGCAGTGCCCTTTGTTTAAATGCTGCTCTCCGAGTGTAAACATGTAAGCACAAACTATTCCCGTCGTGCAGGATTTTCGCCGCATTTTGTGACAGGATAGTCTATACACACACGGCTTTCTGACGCTACCTACCGAGTACATAAGTTACAGAGAAATGCGGAGGATTTTTTTCTCTTATTCACCGTAACAAATCAGCCTCTGTGTGTTTGTTTTTCCTGTCAAACTTAGCGCGTGCCCAAATGTTAACTCCCTCCTATGCAAATCTTATCCTCTTTCCCTCCCCCGACACTCCCACACTCCCAGAGCTGGACACGCCCAACTTTCCTGACTTTTTTCAAAACAGAGGTGTGAAAACACCCTGCTGAGACAGGGGGTTTCGTGGCCCTTTAAGTCTGCATAATTAAGGGGAGTGGCCACTTGAGTGACAGCTAGGTCTCGCTGGTCACTTCACTTCAGCTGATTCCGGCTGATTAGCTGCTGAACTCGGCATATTCTTGTATTTTTGTGTTGTTTTATGTGGCTTTACACAGTCAGTTGCCTTTTGGAATTATTTCCTACAATTATCAGATGATATGGCATGCTGTGTGCACTTAATTGTGCTCACAAACCATTCATGTGTCCTCCATTTCCCAGGTGAGTGAAATGATATACTTATATACCATCTCTATAAATGTATTTGTTTTATTTAAGATCATTTATGATGTTCTTTAGAGCTGTAATGCACTCCAGAATCTGCCAGATTGATCAGCTGTAGGCTCTAGATCAGTCATCTGAAGCGTTGTCATTCAGTGTTATGGCTGGATTTCATCAATAGTCTTGCATTCACTAACACAGACTATATCTTAAAATGTTTGGATGTAATTTGCGTTTTCCTCCTGTAGAAAAACGTCATAGGAACATTGTTTAGTGGCTCAGTGTGTTACAGCAGTGTTTGTAAAAGACTAAACACTTTATTGATATAGTGTACAACCAAGCACATGTGGTCAGAACACAAACGAGTCGCAGGTAATGAAGTATTAAGAATTTCTCCCATAGAAAAAGCAGTCTAAGCAAAATGCCAGCAGGCGTCTGTAGTCCCGCTCACGCTTTGGTATCCCTCGGTCGGTGCGATGACGCGCGAACAAAATGGCGACGGTTGGCTACACCTAGCTTCTTTTGGGTTCATCAGAAACCTATGGGTGACGATTACTACGTCCATATCTTTTACAGTCTATGATTAACATACATTAAAAGAAGATACAGCAGGTGAAAAAATAAACAATAAATACTATTAAATATTATAAACAAATTTCAACGGATCGTTTACATTAAGAAACACAAACATTTCTGAATTACAAATTTCCTAAAATGTTGTTGGAGGTTATTTAATTAAATATACGCTAAGTTGCATATTTGTCTGGATGACCATGCTGTATGTTTATTTATTTATTTATTATTTATTTCGAATATTAATAGACTTCATCTAAAAATTTACTTTAATTTAAAATGTATTTACTTACTATAATTACTATTTGTATTTAATAAATTTTCTATCTGTGACAATAATGTGTATATTTGTCTGAATGACCATGTTGTCTATTTATTTATTTAAATTAAATGTATTTTTTATTAATTATTGACTTCATCTTGAATTTCATTTTAATTAACTATATCATTCATTTCTTTTAATTAGGTCATTTTATTTACCTAATAACTGACTTCAACTTGAATTTTATTTTAATTTATTTATTTAAATGTATTTATTTACCTACCATTCTTATTATTTAATAAATGTTATTTATTTACCTAATAATTGACTTCATTTAAAATTTTATTTTAATTAGTTAATTAATTTTTATTTATTTATCTAATAATTGACTTAATCTTGAATTTAATTTTAATTTATTTATTTATTTATCTAATAATTGACTTCATCTTGAATTTTATTTTTATTAATAAATTTTTATTTATTTATCTAATAATTGACTTCATCTTGAATTTTATTTTAATTAATTAATTTGTATTTATTTATCTAATAATTGACTTAATCTTGAATTTTATTTTAATTAATAAATTCTTATTTATTTATCTAATAATTGACTTCATCTTGAATTTTATTTTAATAAATTTGTTTTTATTAATTTACCTACTATTTTTATTATTTTTATTTAATTTAGTTACCTATTATTATTATTATTATTATTATTATTATTATTTGTATTTCATTTTTTTGGGTTTAATGTTGCTGTATTTTGCAGTGATGTGTTGTTCGCGAACGAGCCGGCTCTAAGAGTCGATTCTTTGTAGTGAACGAGAAGAGCCGACTCCCGTCGAGGAGAGCCGAATCTTCTGCTGTAAGTAGGGGCGGGGCTTCATTTGGGAACAACCATGCGGCTAATCACATGGGAGAACCCACTAGGATCGTACCATTATGTGAAAGAAGGAAAGGGGGCGCATGCTTTAAAGATAGCGAGTGTAGTGGTACAGGCCAGGTACACAGAGCGACGGAGAGAGGCGGGGGAGACGGCATTAAATGCGAGTTCATTGGGAGAAAGTGAAAAAATGAGTGAAAAACGAAAAAGCAGCAGCATCTGGCTGCATTTCAATGATAATGGAGGCTGCAAAGCTGAGTGCAGAATTTGTAAAATGAAAATATCTGTTAGAGCAGGGTCAACAACAAACATGCACAGATATGTGTAATATATATTACTGTGGATATGTTCAATTGTTCAATTAAAATTTTATTAAAATGTTTAATAATAGTAACTGTATTTTTTTTTTATGAAAAATAAGGAATTAAAAAGTTGCTTACCAATACACAAAACATTCACAATTGATAAATTGGGCTAAAATAGAAGGCTCTGGCTGCGTCCGAAACCGCATACTTCCGTACTATACAGTACGCTAAAATCAGTATGCGTGAGTGATACTAAATAAAGAGCCATTTGGGAGCCGTAAGAGCCGGCTCTTTTAAGGGAGCCAAGCCAAAAGAGCAGACTTCCCATCACTAGTATTTTGGGTTGAAATTAAAAAGTGAAAATAAATAAATAAATAAAGTTGAATCTGCTTACTTGAGATTGTCTGCGGTCCTGCGGTGTGTGTGGAGTGTGTGTTGAGTGTGTGTGCTGGCGGTGGTGGACGAAGCACTCGCAGTGACCACATGCGATCCAGCAGGGGGTGCTGCTGGCGGGATGGAGACAGTGCGCGCTTCTGAAGCGTCTTCACCACAGTGAGGGCAGAACAACAGGCCAACACCCACTGCTCCTCGACCCCGCCCACTGCCAGTTGACTCTGCCCACTCATCATCTGTCCCGCCCACTGCTCCTCGGCTCCGCCCACTGCCCAGCACGGACACACAGCCGCGGTGGAAACGGTGAGTGATATGAACGTCTGGACAACATTCCAGAAACGTTCCCTGCGCAGAAAAAATTGTAACTAGAAGAGCTTTGATTAAATATTGAAATAAATCAGGTTTGTTAATTCATGAGAAGCTAATAATTAAATAAAACCTAAAAAAAACATAGCAAATAGATGTATTTTAAAAGATTAATTTAAAAACAAATCAAAATAAAACACTTAATAAAAGATTAATAAATTATTTATTTGTTTAGATGCATTAAATGTGAATATTAGACAACATGAGAGAATCATGAATGTGCTGTTAAATTATGGAAATATTAACTTTAAATAAAGAAGTTTTTTACTGGCAAAAACCCCCTTAAAATATTCGTAATAATGTAATAAAAATTATAATAATATAATAATAAAAACATAAAAATTTTAAATAATAAAATATAAATTTTATAAAAATTATACCAAAAATAAATACATTTATAATAAATAAATAGTCTAAATAAACAAAAGAAAAAGAAAGAAACAAAAAATGCATAAACAATATTGGAAATACATGAACACATTTAATAAATAAATTAGATAAAATTATATAAATAAATGCATTTATTTTTTATAAATATATTTATTTTTAATCTATTTTTATTTTATTTTTTAATATATTTCTACATTTATTATTTTAGAAAGTGTTGTTGTGTGTAAAAGAGCTCAAAGCATTCAACAGTGTGTATAAATCTTCATTTCTGCCTGTATATCTGAGAGAGAGAAAGAGACTCACGGAGAGGCAGAAGTATCCGCATCCGGGACAGCAGTGATGTTTGACCATGTGTGAGCGGTGCGTCTCACACAGCACCATCAGAGACACACGGCTGGACGGACGCATCGTCTCCCCCTTCATGATCACATTGGTACAGCCCACCAGCTGAAACACACAGAGGATGGGATCAACCAAAACACAAACATGGGGGGGAGACAGAGATCACGCAGCACAATGATACAATTTTAAACTGAGTGAACTGCCTTTACTGCTTATATAAGCCATATTTTATCTAAAGCTGAATTTTAGCCTCTCTGTATATAAGAACATAGACATTGCTAACTGCTGGAACAATGTGTATATTCCAGCTCGGGAAACGTGTCTGACCTCTCCGTTGATGCTCTGGATGGCCATGCAGGTCCTGCTGGAGCGAACGCTGGAGCCGTCGAGCCGCGGTGCCTCCATCCTGCAGCTGCACAGCGGGAGCTCCTCTAGACGCTCTGTTTCTGCATCACTGCCGTCTGCACACACACAGCAGAGGCTTACACACACACACACACACACACACACTTCACATTTGGATGTTCAGTAAAGTTATAGAGTTCCCACTCTTCCATAAACAGATTCAAGGATTTTCACTCACTCACACACACGCACGCACGCACATACACAAGCGCGCAAGCACACACACACATCTCCTCCAAAGCTTTCTGTTGTGTTTAGACGTGATTTTTGACTGTGAAATAACTCAAATCATTCAGCGGAGTGATATGGAGCTGTAATGCGCTCTAAACCTGCCGGAACTACTTTAGCTGTGCATTAATCTGACAATAAATAAACACCTTAGAGTGACCAGCAGCCAATCAGAATCCAACATTCAGCAGAACTAGAGTATAAATAGAGTTAATTCTAAGGGTTTCACATGACAGAATGGTTTTATGAATGTGTGTGTGTGTTCACCGGCGTGTGGAGAGAGAGAGAGACTGTCTGCTGCTGAAATATCCAGAGAGTCCAGAGGAACCTCAGTGTAATCTGTGCTGCCCACTGCAACTGATGCTGACTCTGCACCTGCACACACACACACATACACACACACACAGAGAGAGAGAGAGGTGATCAGTAACACACACACACACATGCATACTCACAAACACCTGATTGATAACACACACCTTTCTCAGTGTCCTGTTCTCCTCCAGCTGCTGCTCTGTCTCTGGCTTTCCCCTTCCCCTGCCGCTTCCATGTGTTTTCTTCTCGCTCTGATGAGTTTCGTTTATAAGCGGTGAGCGGCCGATCAGAGCCTGAGCTCTACAAACACAACACCATCACATAAAACACACACTTCACTGTCTGAAAGAAGATATATTGTGATTAATGTCATCTCTAGACAAACCTGACTGCAAATTATAAGAGCAAAATCACACAGCATCAAAACTATATCTTAACAAATAATATAATATATAAACACGTCACACTATGGGGAAACAAAAACTGTTCTACTGTAAAATAACTGTACACATTTATAAAAATGCATAGGGTTCAGGTTTTTTTTCTACTAGTCTACTGACCAATGATTCAGATTTTTACCTGCCCTGGCAAAATTTTCACTGGCCCCACCCCCCAAAATAAAGAGAGAAGTTAATAGTTATTTTTAGCCACATATTTTAACCACCTAGGGCTTAGTGGTCACATACGTGGACAGCACATTTTATGCTCTTATGTTTTATATTTTGTTACAGACAAACTGTACAGCAGGGCTATTGAATTGGCGGCCCGCGGGCCGAACCCGGTTTCGCCCAATTGGGTGGTTTTGAATCCAAGTTTGCGGGTAAAAAATATCATCGGCGGGTAGTGAATATTTGGGCGGTATTGTAAAGGTACGCCCGCCTGCCCGCGATCTCCCGTAACCCCCCAATTTTCGTCAATTTTGGGACCGTTCCCCCTACTTTTCGTGAAATACAGGACTATCCAACCACCCCTCATACGTTTTGGAGCGCCCCATATATGTATGGGAGCGCCCAACCCCCCCACTTTTCGTGAAATTTTGGACCAAGCAACCCCCCCCCGTGTTGGGCGTGTGTTTTCGCATGTCGCCGTGTTTTTGGGCTGGAAAAAGTCAGCTACATCTGGCAACACTGCCCCCAAGGCAATTTGTTCCGGCCCCCCAAATAGTGTGACCGAGACATCAAAAATTAATTTAGTTCAGTCGAAAAACGGCCGTTATAGTGATGAAGTGACGTGCGTCTGTTCAACGTGCGTCTGTGCGTCTGACGTGTGTCTAGCCGGCAGCTAGCTCTCTGCAACTCTCACATGGTCGCCCACTGAAGCTAAGCAGGGCTGCGCCCGGTCAGTACCTGGATGGGAGACCACATGGGAAAGCTAGGTTGTTGCCGGAAGTGGTGTTAGTGAGGCCAGCAGGGGGCGCTCAACCTGCGGTCTGTGTGGGTCCTAATGCCCCAGTATAGTGACGGGGACTCTATACTGCTCAGTGAGCGCTGTCTTTCGGATGAGACGTTAAACCGAGGTCCTGACTCTCTGTGGTCATTAAAAATCCCAGGATGTCCTTTGAGAAAGAGTAGGGGTTTAACCCCGGCATCCTGGCCAAATCTGCCCACTGGCCTCTGTCCATCATGGCCTCCGAACCCTCCCCATATCATAATTGGCTTTATCACTCTGTCTCCTCTCCACCAATCAGCTGGTGTGTGGTGTGCGGTCTGGCGCAAAATGGCTGCCGTCGCGTCATCCAGGTGGATGCTGCACACTGATGGTGGATGAGGAGATTCCCCCCAATATGTAAAGCGCTTTGAGTGTCTAGAAAAGCGCTATATAAATGTTAGGAATTATTATAATTATAATGCAGCACGAGCTGCAGTTAAAGGCTGCAGAGCGTGAGTCACCTGACATTGAGTGAGTGTCGCGCACAGCCGAAAACATTTAAATATGTTTGTAGAGTGACAGATGCAAGATCTCAGAGGGGACGTATGCTCATACTTTTTGGTTTTGCCCTGAGATCTCCGAGTTTTGGAAAAATATTTTTCAGTTTTATTCAAATGTTTTAGGAGAAAACATTAGTCCAGACATCGAATGAGCCCTGTTTGGATGCTCTGACCTGGTGTTAGCATGGTCACATAATCAGCAGGTGTCTGTTATGTTTGGTATGGTGGTGGCTAAAAGGGTGATCTTGATGGATTGGAAGTCCACTTTACCACCTACTTTTCATAAATGGCTGACTGAAATGGTTGCTGCTCTTAAGCTTGAAAGAATTCGTTTTGCTAGGGCAGATGCTTCAAAAAGATTTGAAAAAATCTGGGGCCTCTTCCTTGCTTATCTTTTTAAGAATTGAAAGTAGAACGCTTATGATTTATGGACAATTTTACTCTTTTCAATGTTTTAAGTTTGATCAAGTAAAACTTGAGGTACATTAATTACTCTATATTGTGCAGGTTCGGATGGACTGGTGCTTTGTTTTTTTTGTTTTTTTTGTTTTTTTTTGATTCACTTATTTAATTTTTTTTCTTTTTTTTTTCTTTCTTTTTTTTCCCCTTATTTGTATAAAAACATATTATAGATTGTATACATGTTTTTGTTCTGTTTTGTACGTATAAAAAATTGTTATAAAAAAAAAAAAAAAAAAATATATATATATATATATATATATATATATATATATATATATATATATATATATATATATATATATATGTTTGTAGAAAAGACCTTTTGTACAATGCACTGATATCGTTAGGGATGCAATAAATTGCCGATTTGACTATTATCCCCACTTTTATTCATTAAAGGCTTTTCAACGCCGCATTTCTGTTGCACGGAAAAGAGCTGCTGCAACTAGTTATGCCAATATGAACGCACATTGAATTAACTATAGCAGCAAGCCATTGACATATTACGTCTTTTCCGCGGGAAAGTATTTCCAATTGAGACGTGCGCATATTGGAAGCGGTGCACGCACGCCTCGCAAGCGAACCGAGACACTCGCGCCCTGCAGGCGCGGCACACAGAAGAAATTTTCTCAGGCTGTAGCGGAGAGAGTTGTGTGTGGCTTTCAGTGCAATGTAAACAAAAGATATGTAAGATGAATTATGAAAAATTATTAAAATGATTCTGAACGCAGATAATAACAGCAGTTCATTTAAATTCTTAGGTATATATAGCTCAAATTAACATTAGACACATACTATTTTGATTTATTCTTATTTTTATGCATTTATTCATTGTTCTGTCATTTATTTTCATTGTAAAATGATCACTCATGTTTAAATCAAAAACTTTTTCATTTATTTGTAAGTCCAAAGACAGAAATGGACTATTGTTTGTGTTTTATTAATATTTCGTGCTGTATTTGGTTACTGAGCAGCAATAAACAACACTCTAAATTATAAGCAGTTTTCTTGTTTCTAGTTTAGTTTTCTTGTTTTAAATGTAATAAATGCATAATAACGGTGATAACCGTGAAACCATGATTATTCTTCAGACTATAATCCTACAACTAAAATCTATAATTGCTGCATCCCTAATTGTTACGCAGTTTAAAACAGAACACATGAATGTGTCTGAATGTAGAAGAGGCCTACTTCAGCAATACACTGATTTTGTGCCTCAAAATACATTTGGATATGCTTGTTAAAAAAGCCCCATTGTACACTGCAGTGATGTTACGTAGTTTCAAAATACAACATATTAACGTTTAAATGTAGAAAAAGCCAACGTGGGTGTCTTAAGGAGCAAAAATACAGCATATGAGCTCTTATATTGCTGTTGTGTCATCACTTATATTGCAAGTCATATCTCTCCGGCCCTCCCGTTTGGGATGCTTTTCATTAACTGGCCCCCATGACAAACTAATTGAATAGCCCTGCTGTACAGTGTCATCCTGCATCTGTTTTGCAGCATATGAAATGTCCCAAACCCTATCTTAACTGTCCAAAAAAAATTGTTTTTACTGATAGTCAAAACATGTTCAAAGATGTGTGTGTAGGTGTTATTAATGCATGTCAGGAAAACACTGCTGTGTTCAAGGCAGAAATAAAGAGTTTTTCATTCTATTACACAAAGGTGACTTTATTGTGTTTTATGGAAATTGGGACCACGAGTCCACATATTTGGACATCATTTTTCTCTAAAAGTACATCAAATCAAAAGATGATACTTAGATTTTATTCTAATTAGGTTCCAATAAGCCCAAATAGCAAAGAGAAATAAAAAATGCATGTAAAAAAACATCTTGGGCCTTAAAAATGTCAACAATAATGTCTGTGAATTTAGAATTTAAATATTTAAAAAAACGTTAATAAATGTATGAGCAAAATCCAAAGTGTTATGCAAACAAAAAGAGCAGTGTTGAAAATGTGCAGGTATTTTATTGCAGTTGGAAACTATTTAACAAAAGGTGGCTGACTTGCCAAACTGACGGCAAATTGTGCAAAACATCACGCCGTGTTGTTCCCACGTAAATTCCTGCTTCCAAGACGTTAGAAACAGACATTTTCTTTTAACCTAATAATTTGATGTTGCCGCCATGTTACCGTTTCTTCGCTGTACTGGTTGTTTCCAGGTTACAGGTAAATATTAGCATGCTCAAAACATCAAATCAGATTAGAGAAACCGAAAAGCAATATGGTGTTTTACGACATCACAGATAAGGTAGCATTTAAAGAATGCTACCTCGTTTTGCGAGTTCACATAAAGGGGTAGGGGTGTCCCAATTCTCTTTAGCTTGAAGGCGTAGGGCTAAGGGCAAGGGGTAGATACTCTTCGAAAGAAGATTTTTCAGGACCACACTTGAAACCAAGAGGTAAGAAAATTTCCCAGAATACACCAGCCACAGCTGCACCCGGAAGTAAGGAGATCCACAAATTAGTATTTTTTGTCATTATTAATTACTACAAACAAGCACATGTTTTAATATATTCATAACCGCGTTCGTGTTTTACCGTCATGCTTTAAAAAAAAACTGCTTAATTTGACGATCTATAATCCGTCATAATAACTCGTGTACAGCAGTCCCACAACATTCTGACACTCGATGACCCTCGAACACCCTGTCAGAAAAGTCTAGCGGCTGAGAATGGGCTTTTTACAGTGTCTGCTATAATGTTAATGCTGTTTTTGGTGTGTTTATATAGATGAATAATGCCACGGTGTAAATGCGCCAGGGGCGTAGCAACTGGGGGGGACGGGGGGGGGGGGGGGGGGGATATGTCCCCCTCACTTTTAGAGACAGACCATTTACAAACAGGTGATTAAGAATATAAACTTTTCGATTTCATACAGCTGTCCCCCCCACTTTTTTTTTTTTATAATTCAAGTTTTTTATTGTTTTCTTCTGGTTCATGACAAAATATTACACATATAACATATATTAAAAATGATCACTTGTGGCCTACTAAATGTAAGGACAGAATGTACACAGTGGTTACTATGGACAAAAGTACAATATTATTAAAAGAAGAACCTGGTGAGTAATTTTAAATTGTATTACAAGACATCGTCACATAAGACCAAAAGTCTTCCCACACTGGGATACATACAGGGACCTCTGCTTTGTCCTTATTATGTAATTTCCAATGTCCCCCCCCCACTTTTAAAATGTCTACTCCGCCCCTGAAATGCGCAGTACAGTTATGATCTTATTCTCACATTATATCGTTATGATAACATGATATACACCTTCAGTGATTTCCTGAAGATAAATACCAAAAAATAACACAACTGGAATAACTACAGCAGTCGACATCGCCTGATCTCATATGAAGAAAGGGATGGTGATGACATATGATGACGTGTGCATCATATTTTGAACGTAAAATTTGAAGCCCTTCCCCTTCACCCCCGGTGTTAAGGGCCAAGGGGAAGGGGTGCAAAAATAGAATTGGGATTGGGCCTAAAATGCACGCGATTAACAAATAGTCGCAGTCAAATGATACTTTAGTCCTGGCTACTGTCCCAAGCGTCTCTCATGCCTGCTCCGGGCCATCCTTATTGTTGAGTCCTGATGCGTCTTATTAAATATATTAATATAATAAAAAACAGAAGTATATTTTTTATGATTTTTGTCTAAATAATGTAAAATATATTCTAAAAATGTTTAGTTTATTACTAAATACTGTGAAGAAGATGTTTCTATTGTAAACGAATTACAATTCAAAATAAAATAATGAATATTGTTAAATTTATGAATAATTAAAAATATGTACTAACACAATTACACTTTAAAATATACAAAAATGAATGTGTCTTATTAAGTACATTAATATTAATATTTTAAAAGTATATTTTTGTCTAAACAATGTAAAAAAAGTTTATTACTACATACTATGGGGAAGATATTATTCTATTGTAACATATACACTTTAAAACAAAAATAATAAATATTATTAAATATATTAATAATAAAAATATGTATATTGTGTAATGTTTATTTAGTGTTCCCACATATTTTGCCAATAAATTTGTAATGACTATAAATATAACCAGTTATACACACGTTTTACATATTATTTTACATTCTATTATTATTATTACAATATTATATATCAATAATAATAGAATATAATATTATACATTATTTAAAAAACTTACTGGCATCAACCAATCAAAACAGTCTATGTTAAACATTCAAAAGATTCTAAAAGTGTGTAAACAGCTTTTTCGTATCATTGGACGAACTCACTCACATGATCAGACAGATGGCCCGCCCCCATCGGCTCTTCTGTCATCCCTTCATCTGACTGCACATCAAAAGCAGATTAATACAGACA
This sequence comes from Danio kyathit, assembly GCA_903798195.1. Classification (NCBI taxonomy): domain Eukaryota; kingdom Metazoa; phylum Chordata; class Actinopteri; order Cypriniformes; family Danionidae; genus Danio; species Danio kyathit. The sequence goes on from LR812537.1 coordinate 1,462,679, forward strand.
TCAGTGATGCTTATGCAAAGTAGTGTTTAAGTGTATTTTACCTTGCTGTCTGAGTAAATGACATCATCACCGCAGTAACTGTTGTAAAGCAGGTGAAAATCCTCCTCATCCGCCTCCTCGTCCAGATCCTCCATCCAACGACTGTGAGAATCTTTAGTCGCAGAGGCAACAGGCTCCGCCTTTCCCACCGCTGGAGACTCCGTCATTGGAGGCTGGCCAAACACACATTTACATACAGATGAATTTACATACATACATTAAATATTTCCCAAATGATGTTTAACAGATTCCTTTTTCACAGTATGTCTGATAATATTGTTTCTTCTGGAGAAAGTCTTATTTGTTTTATTTCGGCTAGAATGAAAGCAGTTTTTAATTGTTTTAAATCCATTTTAAGGTCAATATTATTAGCAATATTTTGGATTGTCTCCAGAACAGACCACTGTTATACAATGACTTGCCTAATTACCCTAACTTTAACCTAATTACCCTAGTTAAGCCTTTAAATGTCACTTTAAGCTAAATAGAAGTGTCTTGAACAATATCTTGTCAAATATTATGTTCTGTCATCATGGCAAAAATAAAATAAATCAGTTATTATAGATGAGTTATTAAAACTATTATAATTAGAAACGTGTCAAAAATTTTTTTTTTTTCGTGTCAAAAAAATCTTTCCGTCAAACGGGGGCTAATAATTCAGGAGGGCTAATACTTCACCTGTATACTAATAATATATCCCCCGGTTTCACAAACAAGGTTTAAGGCTAGTCAAGATTAAATTGCATGTTTGAGCCGTCTCAACTCAAAATAACTTGCAGTGAGTTGTCTTAAAATACGTCAGTGTCATTTTTTTGTTTCCAGGTGCACACCAGTAATATATTTTTCTAAGGCCATTTTATAAATGTGGCTTAAATAGCCTAATTTATCGAAGGCCTAGTGCTGGCTTACGCTAAGCGCTGTTTGTGAAACTGGGCCTATGAATATTAAAAATCAAAGCTGTCGACATTTCTACATTTTCGCTTTATATTCTACATAAAAGTTAACAAAATTATGATTGTCTTGTTATTACAAACTAACTATATTTCTTAATGTAGCCTGGCTGATTAATAATAATATTATTATTAACTTAAAAAAGCAACATTATCTGTTATTAATACTATGATTTATTTATCTATCATGTATTGAACAAAACAAATATTATTATTAGCTGTTTTTTGGCCAAGTGTATAGAAAAAATAAATCAAAATGTATGAATTATTAGCAATAATAAGAGTAATACTAATATAGTAGCTTTTATTCTTATGGTATTAAAATAATTTATAAAAACAGCAATCCATTCCAGGTACTGTTTAATAAATAATGATAATAATAATAATAATAATAATAATAATAAATTAATTAAATGTATGTAATAACTGAAATATAAATAAATAAACAAATAAATACTGTCTGTATATACATTTCTAAATCTTTTTACTGTTTTAATATCAGTTATGATTATTATTATGATTGTTATTATTATTATTTCTAACAATCAAACAACAGTGACTTTGTAATGAAAAAATAAATTATTAGCAATAATAAGAGTAATATTAATATAGTATCTTTCATTCTAATGCCATTACAAGCCTTTTTTAAACAATCCATTCCAGGTACTGTTTAATAAATATTAATAATAATAAATTATTTAATAAATAAAATGTGTGTAGGCAATAACAGAAAAATAAATAAATAAATAAAAATTGTGTGAGTATATATATATTTAATTTTTTTGACATTACCGAATTTTATATTAGTTTTTGTAGCCTGGCTACATTTATGATTATTATTATTATTAACAACAACAAAATAATGAACATTATTAATAAAGTTACTTATTAAATTAATAATATATCTTTATTTATCCATCATGTATTGAACAAAAATATATAATTATCATCATTTGTTTGTTTAATTTCACTTTAATAAAATGTTTAGTTTATTACTACATACTAATGGGAATTTATTTACAAAAACAACAATCCATTCATGGTCATGTGAAACATGGTCATTTGACCAGGTTTGCATGATAAACTGCTCCAGTTTTAACCTGAATTTAAGATGATCTGCTGGTGTTGTTCATGATCTCACCTCTGTTTGCGGCTTCAGGACTTTCTCTGGCGTTCCTGAAGGAGTCACTGAAACGTCAGAGTCCAAACCTGCTTTACGCTTCTTCACAACTACACAACCAGAACAAAACCATTGCATTAGGTAGATCTGCTACTGAAAAGCTTCATCAGCTATTTTTCTCAGGACTAGTAGGCGGGGCTTTCCCTCTCTGATGACACGTACAAAGGTGGAATGTCAATCAGGGGTGCGTTTCCCAAACAACGACGTAACTCGTGGCTGAACTATCATAGTGCGATGCATCGTTTGGCAAAAAAACGATGTAGTGACGAGTGTTTCCCAAAACCCGTAGTTTCCCTGTCGCAGATCCATCGCTTGAACCACGTTAGTTATAACGTAAAACGCCCATAATGATGCTCTAAACGGGGTGGAGTAACTTCTTTAGAGAACAACCCCATCATTTCTTTGTGCAAATTATATTGTTTTACACACACACGCATTTAAAATAAAATCCAATATTAGTTTTGGTAAAAACATGCACTCGCTTTCCATATTATTTAAAATAAAAGTAAATGGCACATATAGGGCCAATGTTTGCTTTACTAATATAATTGAGAACATTACATATTCTATTCTAAAACATAAAATCACTTACAAAAGCTAACACTATTCTAATATCATATATAAATCATATAAATAAATAAATAAATAATGAGGCTATTTATTATAAATATATTTACTTTAATAATAATATTAATAATATGGACTTAATAATTAATGATGATGATGATGATGATGATTATCATTATTATTATTATTATTTAGCATATTGTTTATTTATTTAAAAAAAAAAATTACAATTTGACACATGCAAACCACAGCAGGAAGTTCTAACCAACAGGCCCATGTCATATGCAGCAGAGATACTTAATAAATAACCCACTATACAATAAAAGAATTAACGTATGCTGTGTTTTTTATTTTCACAAGCTTTGGAGACGTAACATAATTTCCGTTTTTAAATATACCTATAGCTTTCGCCATGAGGCTGTGTTCAAAATGATATTAATGTTTTCAAAGTGCACTGCGAAGGGAGCACAATTATAAGCATGAAGATCGCTAAAACTGAACTGTAAAAATACTTTGAAAGCAAATTACACCTAAGAGAGATTAACTTAATGCTTTTTTATTTTTAGTAATTCCAGCTTTGAATGTTAGAATGTTCTAAATGAATAGGGCATAGGGGGGATAAGTGGGAATAGAACACAGCCAGGAACTATGCTTTAACTACAGCTCCAGAGGTGTCGTTTCAAGTGCTCAAGTTTGCGACGCAGTTTGCGAATGTTCGTTGGAGCGATGGATTTGGGAAACGGCAAATCAACAAACTATGCTTGTAACGACGGAACTTGCGACCTTAGTTGGCTAACGATGGTTTTGGGAAACGCACCCCAGAGTGTTTCTGCAGACTGTTTTTATCAAGTCTGATTATAACAAATACAATTAATTAATTAAATCAGACCTGTATCAGCATCTGTTTTCTCTCCGCCGGTGGGTTTCTCAGCTGCAGCAGGAGCAATGGACTCCACAGGTTTGATCTGTGCAGAAATATAATGTGAAATAAATCTGAATATAATTTCACAAAATGACTCTATTTGTAAAGAATTCCTCATTTACACTGATTAAGATGATTATGCAAGGCAGTGCATCTGCATAAAAAACACAAAATTATACAAAGATATATCAAATAAAATGCATTAAAGCACAGATGAAAACAATAGAATGAAGACAAAAATAAAAGAAACCATGCATTATGGATAATACCAGTAAGAGCATTTAGGTACAGAAATGTAATAATGAATTGGTACAATAAAACCATTTCACCTTCATTATATTAATAAACACAATTAAACTTTCTTAAAGCAGCAAACTTCATATTCTCTTGTGTAAAAATAGTTTAAACTTGACTGAAATCGTACAGTCAAAAGCCTTAAAAACACATCCATATAAAAATCCACACTATTAGATTATAGTTAATAACTCTTGTGTGCTGTTGGGTCGTTTTCATCCACTCTAGGCTGATTTTGAGTCTTAAATTGACCACAACTTTCTCTATTATGGCTTTACAGTCAATAAATGTGATTATAATGGAAGTCAATGGGGCAAAAATAGCACCAACATAACCAAAGGGGAGTCAACCTGAACAGTACACAAGGGTTAACTACTGCAATAACTCCACAAATCATGTTTTCCGAACTGGTTCCTGGTTAATAATAATCCCAACTTGACATTACAGATCCTATGATGTGACTATTGCAGATTCGCACATTGCGATTTCGATGCTGAAAAGATATATTATGCAGCCATAATTATTACAGCTTCATGAAACTGATCTGAGTTCATGGTGTGTGTGTGTGTGTGTGTGTGTGTGTTTTGAGGATATTGAACACACCTGAGACAGCGGCGGTCTGTTCATGGTTTTGCGAGCACGATGGACTTTAGCTGGAGGACCGGCTGAAGATGATGATGGAGTTTTACTGCCTGGACCACAGACGCTCATCTTTGCTCTTCCAGATGCTGAAGATGATGATGATGATGATGATGATGATGATGATGAAGATGATAGAGACGAGGAGGAGGGAGAAGAGCTTTTATTAATAACACCTAACAGGAGAAACACACACACTCCATAAGGGTGAGCAAAATGTATTATTTGCTGTAAATTTAATGTAATATCATGTGGGTAGAACTTAATGTGCATTTATATACATCACATTTATAGTGCACTGCCATTAGGGTGGCACAATACTGGGAAAATATGCAATATTGTTGTTGAGTGTTACGATAACTATATGTCTTACTACAGGCAGTGCAGAATTATTAGGCAAAAGAGTATTTTGACCACATTATCTCTTTATGCATGTTGTCTTACTCCAAGCTGTATAGACTCGAAAGCCTACTACCAATTAAGCATATTAGGTGATGTGCATCTCTGTAATGAGAAGGGGTGTGGTCTAATGACATCAACACCCTATATCAGGTGTGCATAATTATTAGGCAACTTCCTTTCCTTTGGCACAATGGGTCAAAAGAAGGACTTGACAGGCTCCGAAAAGTCAAAAACAGTGAGATATCTTGCAGAGGGATGCAGCACTCTTAAAATTGCCAAGCTTCTGAAGCGTGATCATCCAACAATCAAGCGTTTCATTCAAAATAGTCAACAGGGGCGCAAGAAGCGTGTGGAAAAACCAAGGCGCAAAATAAACTGCCCATGAACTGAGAAACGTCAAGCGTGCAGCTGCCAAGATGCCACTTGCCACCAGTTTTGCCATATTTCAGAGCTGCAACATCACTGGAGTGCCCAAAAGCACAAGGTGTGCAATACTCAGAGACATGGCCAAGGTAAGAAAGGCTGAAAAACCACCACCACTGAACAAGACACACAAGCTGAAACGTCAAGACTGGGCCAAGAAATATCTCAAGACTGATTTTTCTAAGGTTTTATGGACTGATGAAATGAGAGTGAGTCTTGATGGGCCCGTGGCTGGATCGGTAAAGGGCAGAGAGCTCCAGTCCGACTCAGACGCCAGCAAGGTGGAGGTGGAGTACTGGTTTGGGCTGGTATCATCAAAGATGAGCTTGTGGGGCCTTTTCGGGTTGAGGATGGAGTCAAGCTCAACTCCCAGTCCTACTGCCAGTTTCTGGAAGACACCTTCTTCAAGCAGTGGTACAGGAAGAAGTCTGCATCCTTCAAGAAAAACATGATTTTCATGCAGGACAATGCTCCATCACACAAGTACTCCACAGCGTGGCTGGCAAGAAAGGGTCTAAAAGAAGAAAAACTAATGACATGGCCTCCTTGTTCACCTGACTGAACCCCATAGAGAACCTGTGGTCCATCATCAAATGTGAGATTTACAAGGAGGGAAAACAGTCCACCTCTCTGAACAGTGTCTGGGAGGCTGTGGTTGCTGCTGCACGCAATGTTGATGGTGAACAGATCAAAACACTGACAGAATCCATGGATGGCAGGCTTTTGAGTGTCCTTGCAAAGAAAGGTGGCTATATTGGTCACTGATTTGTTTTTGTTTTGTTTTTGAATGTCAGAAATGTATATTAGTGAATGTTGAGATGTTATATTGGTTTCACTGGTGAAAATAAATCATTGAAATGGGGATATATTTGTTTTTTGTTAAGTTGCCTAATAATTCTGCACAGTAATAGTCACCTGCACACACAGATATCCTCCTAAAATAGCTCAAACTAAAAACAAACTAAAAACTACTTCCAGACATATTCAGCTTTGATATTAATGAGTTTTTTGGGTTCATTGAGAACATGGTTGTTGTTCAATAATAAAATTAATCCTCAAAAACACAACTTGCCTGATAATTCTGCACTCCCTGTATATAGCTAAATTTATATTTCTAAAAAATTATTATTATTATTATTATTATATATATATATATATATATATATATATATATATATATATATATATATATATATATATATATATATATATATATATATATATATATATATATATGAAGAGTTCAGATGCAAAAGCCACTTCCGCCAAAAATGAGATAATGACATGGAGTGAATGCTTTAGGCACGTAGTACACCATCAACAAATAGATTTGCTTCAATCATCTAAATCCCAGAGGTCAGCGCATTCATAAATAACAGTTTGTTGGCAAAAGCCGCTAAACGCCACTTGCCTTTGACAGCAAAAGCCGCTATATCCCGAGAACCAATCAGAAGGCTCGAATCGAATCATATGTTTTTAGTGTAGCAGCGCGCTGATACACCGACTTTTATGAGGAGACTGTCTATTCTGCTTTCGATTTTAAAAGACGGAGTTTGATGAACTGGATGAGCCTGTCCGACTGTCAGTGAATGGCAAATGAAAACGTCCCTTACCTCAAAACTCATTACAAGAAAAATCCCACGTGGATGCTGAGAATAAACAAGAGACCAAGACCTTCAGTATGGTGAGAATGAATGAATGACAGCTTCTACAATTGTCTGAGAGGCATCCCCTATTTGTCCAGTAGGCCTACCTTGTGTTTTATCTGCTTATTTAAGCTATTTTTTAAAGATAAATATAATGTATGAAACTCTACATTATTTATTTTACTTCATATCACCTATACGCCTGATAAGCTTTTTATATTAATGGACAATGCACAGATATTGATGTTTCACAATGTTTTTACACCACATTATTTGAATCTACCAAGCTCAGATTGAAATGTTTACATTGCTCTACTTACATTACATCTGAATCCCAAATATCAGGAATGACAACCGATTGTTCAGATTTAATTAATGTCAGTTTTAACGATATTGATTAATGCACTTACTTGACAGATTTTATTCATTCATTTTCCTTCTGCTTTTTCCCTGGTTTATCACAGTGGAATGAACCGCCACTTACTTGACAGATATATTATATATTTTTAATTTTATGTGTTTTATGTTTGGTAAAATAATCTCCAATTTCCTCTTAACTAAATACACTTGCTGCGTCCCAATCCGCATACTATCCGTCCTAAATAGTATGTGAAAGTAGAATTAGTATGTCCCAAATGGTAGTATGTTGAAAAGAGTATGCCAAAAACTCCCGGATGGTTTACTATTTCCGGTCAAAATTTTAAGTGTAGAAGCGTCCGTACTCTACCCGCTGATATTGCCCACAGTGCATTGCGCGTTGGACGTGAATTCGATTAGAACTACAAAACGCGGGTGAAAAGTGTAAACAAACTACAAACATGATAGACGCGCGAGACCAACCGTCAAGCAGAGAGGCTTCGGTAAAGATGTTTGTATGACTGTTAATTAATATCTAGCCCACTGGAGAATATTTAAATAGCGCTGTCTGTGTTATATTTCATCTGCAACAACAATACTGAACTTATATAAAGACGTGTTTGGACATTTCCGTCTGAATGCAGAATTATCCAAAGACCTGAGGAGATTTCTCTGCATGAGAGACTCGTGAATGGGAGATTATCCTGCTGCTGCTTCTCCAATAAGGCAGGAAATTAAATACAACAGAAATGTGGATGATTGACAGGGCTCTTAACTAAGCAACACAACGATCTGTGTAACGAGGAAGTAGTGCGTCCCAAAGCTTGCATACTCTTCTGTTACACACTCAAAAGTAGATATTTTTCCTCCACAAAAAAAGTACATACTTTAAGGTTGTAGTATAAGTATGCGAATTGGGACGCAGCAACTGTCTTGTTCCAATAGGTGGATTTAGAGGTTTTTGCAAAAAAAAGCAGTAGTGGATTTAGCTAGTTTTGACGCAAAAGAAAATCAAAAACCAAAGAATTGTCTAAAGTGACATTTTTGAAAAATACTATTTTATTTACTAGCTAATAACCTTTTTATTACCTATAAAATGAAACTCCTGAACCTAATCAGAGGAGCCTGATAGAAAATGCTCATTTACAAGAAAAGAGGGCTGATGGATTTAGAGGGTTTTGCATCTGAACTCTTCATGTATATATATATATATATTCTAAAATATAGCTAATAGCTAAACTAAATGTATCACCAATTTAAAAATAATTATTAATGTAATGATCCTGATTTTAATAAACACACTACACACATATATGTTATGTTATTACAAACGGACCGGTGAATGTTTTTGTGGATGTAGAGGGACGTCCATCATCCTGACTCCCAGTCAAACCCTCCATCTGTTTTCCCTTTACAGCTGGATTCACCTCCACTAATGGGCAGAAAAACAGGACAAAAATACAGATGTAAATAAAAGTACAGTAATGTAGACAAATATTACAAATATACACAATTTGAATTGCGTACACAAACAAAATATATTGCCAAATACTGACATACAGTTAAATACAAAATTATTAGTCCTTGTGTGAAAGTTTTATTATTTTCCAAACATTTCCCAAGTGTTGTTTAACGGAGGTTTTTAAACATGATATTTTTAATAACTAATTTCCGATAACTAGGGCCAGACGGAATCTGCGGGCGTTTTTTGCCATTTCTGCAGAGAATTTTGGTAAAAATCTGCAGATTTCTGCGGAATTATTTTGGGAGTATCATAACTAAAACCTTTATATGTTAAATAAAAAATAATATCTTTATAACTTGTATTTAATGTTTAAAATGCAAATTAGATTAACTGTAAATAGTTAACTTTAAGTAAATAAACAGAATTGATTATGGGCTAAAAATCTGCGGAATTCTGCGCGCGCAGATTCCGTGTGGGCCTACCGATAACTAATTTATTTAGTTTCCACTATGATGACAGTACATAATATTTTACTAGTTATTTTGTAAGACACTATTATTCAGCTTTAAGTGTCATTTAATTAGGTTAATTAGCCACGCCATTGGACAATAATGATTTGTTCTGCAGCCATTAAAAAATATTTCCTAATAACATTGACCTTAGCAGTTTTAAAATACTGTAATATTTATTAATTCATTAATTTTCTTTTCGGCTTAGTCCCTTTATTAATTAGTGGTCGCCACAGCGGAATGAACCGCCAACTTATCAGCATATGTTTTACGCAGCGGATGCCCTTCCATCCACAACCCATCCCTGGGAAAAAATAATTTTTTGAGTGTGGTGTAAGCTAATAATCTTGTTTTTACTTTAATTATCTACTTTACTCCATTGGCAGATTATTAATATTGTTTTATTATTATTATTTTTGTAGGGGGTTTCACCTTTATTGTGATAGGACAGTGGAGATTTTACAGACAGGAAAGTGTGGGGTGCAGAGATAAGGGAAGGAATAGCAAAGGACCTCAAGCTGGGTATCGAACTCGGGTCGCTGTGAGCACCTTGGTGCTATGTGCCGACACGCTAACCACTTGGATATTAGTGCTGACCAGTAATATTTATATATTTTTAATTTCAGCCAAGGTGACGCGGTGGTGCAGTGGGTAGCACGACTGCCTCACAGCACGAAGGTCGCTGGTTCGAGCCTCGGCTGGGGTCAGTTGGTATTTCTGTGTGGAGTTTGCATGTTCTCCCCGTGTTCGCGTGGGTTTCCTCCACAGTCCAAACCAATGACTGTATAAAATAGGTCCAAACACGTGTGGTACAGGTGAATTGGGTATCCTAAAACTGGCCGTAGTGTATGAGTGTGTGAATGAGTGTGTATAGATGTTTCCGTTTCCCAGTGATGGGTTGCAGCTGGAAGGGCATCCGCCACGTAAAACATATGCTGGATAAGTTGGCGGTTTATTCCACTGTGGCGACCCCAGATTAATAAAGGGACTAAGCTGAAGGAAAATGAATTAATGAATTAATTATAATAAAATATATAAATAATACTTTGTTTATCATTTCAGCCAAACTAAAAGAAATAAGACTTTCTCTACAAGTAGCATAGGAAACACTGCAAAAAACAGCACATATTTGGAAAAATATTTAAAATTTCACAGGAAGGCTCGTAACTTCATCTTTAATAAATGAAATTATTAATCATTATTAAGAAGAGCGACATCTTCACCTTCGTGGCTGGATTGAGACGAGCTCCCATCTGATGGGTTCTGCAACAATATAGACAAAAATATATACATTAAACATCACTTATAACACAGAAACAATGCCAACACTTTAACAGAAGACCCACACAATTAATCCATAACTGCAAACCCTCCTGCTTTACAATCTACCCCTAAATGAACTCAATATCTGAATGGAAATCTTAAATCCCAGCAGAAATACATTAAAGGAACCAGTAAACTTAGCAGTTCTCGTGCAATATATCATAATATAGCGTGTTAATGCATATATTAGTTGACATATCTGCTGACTAAATCACAGTAGTCATGCATTTAATACAGAATGATGTATATAACGTTAAACTTGTGCATGTTTGAGTGACTGATGCTGCAGCAAACACAGCACGACAAACCACTGAACGAGCGCGTAATTTACAGCCCCTGTCAGGAAAACGTGTTTATAACACAGCCTCAAACACACAGCCACAAGGCTGAGATGAAGACATGTAGGTGTAAATGTGTGTTTTATTGTGTGTTGTTTCTCACCTCGAGCGCGCGCTCAGCTGCCGACATGTTGCCGGATGAGCAACCGCCACCGCTGCTAACATAAAAGTCCAATTCATCTACACAAATAGTTCGATTTTGGTTCATAAACATTACTTATTGGTAATTTAATAATATTTATCATTTTTAAAACGTGTTTGGAATGTTTTTTTTTTAAATGCACAGATTTTTTTGTTGGGATTTTTTATTGCGTTTGGACTTTTATTGTGTTTTATTACGGAAGTACCGAGTGTGTGACGCTCCTAGCCGAAACTTCCTGGATGTCGAGCCTCACCTGCCGAAACTGGACAATAATTCTGACAAAAACTCAATCGATTTGCACGGAAATTTACCATATTAACGTTTCATCCCTTCTTCACGTTGTCTGTGTGTGATCGGAGAGAAAAATAATCATTTACAACACACACTTGAGGAGATACTGGAGGAAACACGGTGAGTGTGTGTGTGTGTGTGTGTTGGACTGTGGACAACATCTGCTGGCTTGTGAACAGTTTATTGACAGTTATTTTCCAATTAATTTGCATTTACTGGCTAATAAATAAATCCACAGATGTATATTTTTCAGTATGGCCGTCCTGCATGTAGTCGTTCGGAATCTGTTGGCACATTAGTTAAAAGCCCTGTCAAAATTAAGTAGAAAAATGCAGGTAAATACATCAATAAATCCCTCTGATCTGTTGTATTTGGCTGTAAATATATCACAAAATGTCTGTTTTTGTGTTTACATGATTATAGTTTCTTTATTAGTTATATTCCTTCTTCCTGAACTGTGGATATTCCATGTTTTAAGCCCTTGAATATTGGGGGAATATATATATACAGGGAGTGCAGAATTATTAGGCAAGTTGTATTTTTGAGGTTTAATTTTATTATTGAACAACAACCATGTTCTCAATGAACCCAAAAAACTCATTAATATCAAAGCTGAATATTTGTGGAAGTAGTTTTTAGTTTGTTTTTAGTTTGAGCCCTTTTAGGAGGATATCTGTGTGTGCAGGTGACTATTACTGTGCAGAATTATTAGGCAACTTAACAAAAAACAAATATATCCCCATTTCAATGATTTATTTTCACCAGTGAAACCAATAGAACATCTCAACATTCACAAATATACATTTCTGACATTCAAAAACAAAACAAAAACAAATCAGTGACCAATATAGCCACCTTTCTTTGCAAGGACACTCAAAAGCCTGCCATCCATGGATTCTGTCAGTGTTTTGATCTGTTCACCATCAACATTGCGTGCAGCAGCAACCACAGCCTCCCAGACACTGTTCAGAGAGGTGGACTGTTTTCCCTCCTTGTAAATCTCACATTTGATGATGGACCACAGGTTCTCTATGGGGTTCAGTCAGGTGAACAAGTAGGCCATGTCATTAGTTTTTCTTCTTTTAGACCCTTTCTTGCCAGCCACGCTGTGGAGTACTTGGACGCGTGTGATGGAGCATTGTCCTGCATGAAAATCATGTTTTTCTTGAAGGATGCAGACTTCTTCCTGTACCACTGCTTGAAGGTGTCTTCCAGAAACTGGCAGTAGGACTGGGAGTTGAGCTTGACTCCATCCTCAACCCGAAAAGGCCCCACAAGCTCATCTTTGATGACACCAGCCCAAACCAGTACTCCACCTCCACCTTGCTGGCGTCTGAGTCGGACTGGAGCTCTCTGCCCTTTACCGATCCAGCCACGGGCCCATCAAGACTCACTCTCATTTCATCAGTCCATAAAACCTTAGAAAAATCAGTCTTGAGATATTTCTTGGCCCAGTCTTGACGTTTCAGCTTGTGTGTCTTGTTCAGTGGTGGTGGTTTTTCAGCCTTTCTTACCTTGGCCATGTCTCTGAGTATTGCACACCTTGTGCTTTTGGGCACTCCAGTGATGTTGCAGCTCTGAAATATGGCAAAACTGGTGGCAAGTGGCATCTTGGCAGCTGCACGCTTGACTTTTCTCAGTTCATGGGCAGTTTATTTTGCGCCTTGGTTTTTCCACACGCTTCTTGCGACCCTGTTGACTATTTTGAATGAAACGCTTGATTGTTGGATGATCACGCTTCAGAAGCTTGGCAATTTTAAGAGTGCTGCATCCCTCTGCAAGATATCTCACTATTTTTGACTTTTCGGAGCCTGTCAAGTCCTTCTTTTGACCCATTTTGCCAAAGGAAAGGAAGTTGCCTAATAATTATGCCCACCTGATATAGGGTGTTGATGTCATTAGACCACACCCCTTCTCATTACAGAGATGCACATCACCTAATATGCTTAATTGGTAGTAGGCTTTCGAGCCTATACAGCTTGGAGTAAGACAACATGCATAAAGAGGATGATGTGCTCAAAATACTCATTTGCCTAATAATTCTGCACTCCCTGTACAGTTGAAGTCAGTATTATTAGCCCCCCTGAATTATTAGCCACCCCTTTGTTTTTTTTCCCTAATTTCTGTTTAACAGAGAGCAGATTTCTTCAACACATTTCTAATCATAATAGTTTAATAACTCATCTCTAATAACTGATTTATTTTATCTTTGTCATGATGACAGAATATAATATTTGACTAGATATTCTTCAAGACACTTCTATACAACTTAAAGTGACATTTAAAGGCTTACCAGGTTAGGGTAATTAATTAGACTATGTTTACTGCTCCAAAATATCTAAGTTTCTTAAAATAGTTGAAATGTCATGATATCGTGAAACTGTGATCATTTGATCCAAGGTTTTCATACCGTCAGAGTCTGAATCCTGATGTTTGTGTTCGCATGCGTCTGCAGGAGGATGAGGGTGTTTCCCGGTGGGCAGGATGAAGAGTTCGCCAGCTAACCGCAGTCGGGACATCGAGCGGCAGGCTGGATATCTGCAGCCGGAGCACTGCGCGCCGCCTCCTCCACGCACACACTCGGCCCACGACATGTGGTTCATCCGGGACGGCTGCGGCATCGTGTGCGCCGTCATCACGTGGCTGCTGGTGCTCTACGCCGAGTTCGTGGTGGTGTTCGTGATGCTGCTTCCGGCCAGGAGTTTGCTCTACAGCATCATTAATGGAGCCCTGTTCAACAGCCTGGCCTTCCTCGCACTGGCCTCACACTTCAGAGCCATGTGCACCGACCCCGTGAGTGAGACACACACACACACACACATTAGGGCTGGGATAATAAATCTGTTTTTTGAGTCATGGATCAATGCTTAGATTTGTGGAATGCATCACGATTATCTCTGGAATCGATTCTGAGCTTAGTTTTTAACAGTAGATGGCGCTCTAGGCTAGTTTTTAACAGTAGATGGCGCTCTAGGCTAGTTTTTAACTGCAGATGGTGCTCTAGGATACAGTTTAATAGCAGATGTTGCTCTAGGCTAGTTTTTAACAGTAGATGGCGCTCTAGGCTAGTTTTTAACTGCAGATGGTGCTCTAGGATACAGTTTAATAGCAGATGTTGCTCTAGGCTAGTTTTTAACTGCAGACTGTGCTCTAGGCTAGTTTTTAACAGCAGACGGTGCTCTAGGCTAGTTTTTAACTGCAGACTGTGCTCTAGGTTAATTTTTCACAGCAGACGGCGCTCTAGATGTCGCTCTAGACTAGTTTTTAACAGCAGACGGCGCTCTAGATATCGCTCTAGACTAGTTTTTAACTGCAGATGGTGCTCTAGGATACAGTTTAATAGCAGATGTTGTTCTAAGCTAGTTTTTAACAGCAGACTGCGCTCTAGGCTAATTTTTCACAGCAGATGGTGCTCTAGATGTCGCTCTAGACTAGTTTTTAACAGCAGACGGCACTCTAGATATCACTCTAGACTAGTTTTTAACAGCAGATGGCACTCTAGATGTCGCTCTAGGCCAGTTTTTAACAGCAGACGTGCTCTAGGATACAGTTTAATAGCAGATGTTGTTCTAAGCTAGTTTTTAACTGCAGATAGTGCTCTAGGATACAGTTTAATAGCAGATGGCGCTCTAGGCTAGTTTTTAACAGCAGATGCCGCTCTAGATGTCGCTCTAGGCTAGTTTTTAACAGCAGACTGTGCTCTAGGCTAATTTTTCACAGCAGATGGTGGTCTAGATGTTGCTCTAGACTAGTTTTTAACAGCAGACGGCGCTCTAGATGTCGCTCTAGGCTAGTTTTTAACAGCAGACGGTGCTCTATCGCTCTAGGCTAGTTTTTAACAGCAGACTGCGCTCTAGGTTAATTTTTCACAGCAGATGGCACTCTAGATGTCGCTCTAGACTAGTTTTTAACAGCAGACGGCGCTCTAGATGTCGCTCTAGGCTAGTTTTTAACAGCAGATGCCGCTCTAGATGTCGCTCTAGGCTAGTTTTTAACAGCAGACGGTGCTCTATCGCTCTAGGCTAGTTTTTAACAGCAGACAACACTCTAGATGTCGCTCTGGGCTGGTTTTTAACAGAAGATGGCGCTCTAGGCTAGTTTTAATAGCAGATGGCTCTTTAGATGTTGCTCTATGCTAGTTTTCAACAGCAGACAGCACTCTAGATGTCGCTCTGGGGTAGTTTTTAACTGCAGACGGTGCTCTAGGATACAGTTTAATAGCAGATGACGCTCTATGCTAGTTTTTAACAGTAGACGGCACTCTAGATGTCACTCTAGGCTAGTTTTTTACTGCATATGGTGGTCTAGGATACAGTTTAATAGCAGATGGTGCTCTAGGCTAGTTTTTAACAGCAGACTGGGCTCTAGGCTAATTTTTCACAGCAGATGGCGCTCCAGATGTCGCTCTAGACTAGTTTTTAACAGCAGACGGCGCTCTAGATATCACTCTAGGCTAGTTTTTAACAGCAGACGACGCTCTAGATGTCACTCTAGGCTAGTTTTTAACAGCAGACGGCGCTCTATCGCTCTAGGCTAGTTTTTAACAGCAGACGACACTCTAGATGTCGCTCTAGGCTAGTTTTTAACAGCAGACGACACTCTAGATGTCGCTCTAGGCTAGTTTTTAACAGTAGACGGCGCTCTAGATGTCGCTCTAGGCTGGTTTTTAACAGCAGACAACGTTCTATCGCTCTAGGCTAGTTTTTAACAGTAGACGGCGCTCTAGATGTTGCTCTAGTTTTTAGTTTGTAGGTCTCACGCATATGTTGAAATGTTATTTCTGTTTTATTCATGCTGAATGCTAGAGGGCGCTCTTGCACATACACTCCACATATATGTTACTGAAGAAAAGATGTCAGCTATCACAGCAGGACAGAAACGAGGCAGATTTTCTGACAGACTGTGGTGATTTTCTTCCTCAGGGAGCCGTTCCAAAGGGAAACGCCACTAAAGAGTTCATCGAGAGTCTGCAGCTCAAGCCAGGGCAGGTGGTGTATAAATGTCCCAAATGCTGCAGCATCAAACCTGACCGAGCACATCACTGCAGGTAAACACACACACACACACACACACACACACACACACACACACACACACACACACACACACACACACACACACACACACTCAGCATCAGATCTAAACCATCACTGCTGCTCACTCAGTAACTCTTTTGTGCTCTTAAATTGAGAGGTTGTTTCCTAAAGTGTGTGTGTGTGTTTTCTCCCTCTAGTGTGTGTAAGCGCTGCATCAAGAAGATGGACCATCACTGTCCCTGGGTCAACAACTGTGTGGGGGAAAACAACCAAAAATACTTTGTGCTTTTCACTGTGAGTCTCGCCACAACTGTTCACTAAACACACACATGTACAGAGGTAAAGTTAAGGGGAGTTAATAATAATTAGGGCAGTTTTTAAAACATCAAATAAGTGAGCAAAATGAGCAAAATTGAAATCATAAAATGTAATCAGATTGATCAATATCTAATGTAAAGCAAGCAAAATTCTGAAACTAAAATATAAAAAAAGCCAATGTGACTTGAAGCACTAACGTTACTAACTGGGAATGAACTAATAAAAATAAATTAAATGTCAAAAGTAACATAAATATTATTGGAAAATCAAACTGAATTTTGAAGCACTAAAATTATAAAACAACTAATATAATATAATTATATAACAAGTATATAAAATTAAATAGCAACTAAGTAAAAACACATCTAAATTATAACCAAATAATGAATAAATAAATAAAAGAAGATAAAATTATTAAATAATTTAAATAAAAATGTGTATTTAAAGAAAACTAAATCTAAACAGTCAGTTTTTTCACCAGATCCTCTCATTTAAAGGGCCACGAAACCCCCTGTCTCAGCAGGGTGTTTTCACACCTCTGTTTTGAAAAAAGTCAGGAAAGTTGGGCGTGTCCAGCTCTGGGAGTGTGGGAGTGTCGGGGGAGGTAAAGAGGATAAGATTTGCATAGGAGGGAGTTTCCATTTGGGCGCGCGCTTAGTTTCACAGGCAAAACAAACACAGAGGCTGATTTGATACCGCACGGCGAATGAGAAAAAAAACTTATATACTCGGTAGGTAGCGTCAGAAAGCCGTGTGTGTATAAAATATCCTGTCACAAAATGCAGCGAAAATCCTGCACGACGGGAATAGTTTGTGTTTACATGTTTACACTCGGAGAGCAGCATTTAAACAAAGGGCACTGCACTGCAAACACTTACCAAATCTGTAGACAGACAATCAAACTGGAGCTGTGTCTTTTTATTAAAAGAAGACGAGCGGCAAATCCGGATTTCACCATTTCCAGATGAGAAAAAGCTCTCGGGTAAAAATGTTCCTTACAAACGCGTTTCTGTCGCGTGTCGCGTGCACTGTAATCCACACGTGAGTCCAGCAGCGCTCTCATAGAGGGAAAATGAAAACAAAACCTTCGTTGCAACACACTAATAACACCTACGACTCTTGTCTTGAAATTCTTGTACTTTCACTTGTTTTGACAACACAACGTGGCGTCTCTCTGCCGTCTGAACAGTGTAAACTGGTAAACAGTCTCCGGAGCTATCATGCATATTAATGAAGTTTCACGTCATACACAATAGAGCGCGCTGATTGGTTTGAAGCACGTCTTTCTCATGATTTAATGCCGCACACTCAGAGACGTCACAATGTTCTCGAAAAGACAGACAGCCACTCTCCAGACTGGATTTACACCTAAGTATCTCATGGCCGTGACGCAGCTTCAAAAATTCGTTTCAAACCGGAAGAACGAATTTGCTCAAAATAACGCAAAAACAACCAATTTTCACTTTTTAGTGAGATATATGTGTCCTAATAGTGTTTATAGCAGCGTGGGACACAGATATGACTGTCAACAGCTCAAAACATGTGTTTTGGTGTTTCACGAGTTCGCACTTACAGAAGTTTAAGAATTAAAGCATATTTGGCGTGCTGTCCAGGGAGAGGGCTCTGAGCTCGGGGAAGACGCCCCCAACTCGTGTTATTCCCCGTATCGGGGAACAGAGAGGAGTTGGGGTTCGAGCGAAGTGTCTGGCCCGGCCCCAGAACGCTCCCCAATGTGCAATTTGATTACAGGACAGCAGCCAGACAATATGCGAGCCCCCCAAAATTTGCTAGACTTTAAAATTTGGAGGGGTGCTGTTGAGTTAGCGGTAGTGTGCTGCAAGGTGTGTGTTGGCCGTGGTGCATGATAAGGTGTGCGTCTCCCGTAGGAGCAGTCACTGCGCTTGCAGTGGTGCATGATGAGATGTGTGTCTTCCGTAGGAGTAGTCACTGCGCTTGCAGTGGTGCGTGATAAGTGTGCGTCTCCCGTGGGAGCAGTCACTGCACTTGCAGTGGTGCATTATGGGGTGTGTCTCTCCTGTAAGAGAGGTCACTGCACTTGCAATGGTGCATGATGAAAAATGCGTTTCCCGTGGGATCGGTCACTGCGCTTGCAGTGGTGTATGATAAGGTGTGCGTCTCCCGAAGGAGCCGTCACTGCGCTAGCAGTGGTGCATAGTGAATGTGCGTCTCCCTTGGGAGCGGTCACTGCCCTTGCAGTGGTGCATGATAAGGTGTGCGTCTCCCATAGGAGCGGTCACTGCACTTGCAGTGGTGCATAATAATAAGGTGTGCGTCTCCCGTGGGAGCGGTCACTGCCCTTGCAGTGGTGCATGATAAGGTGTGCGTCTCCCATAGGAGCGGTCACTGCACTTGCAGTGGTGCATAATAATAAGGTGTGCGTCTCCCGTGGGAGCGGTCACTGCACTTGCAGTGGTGCATAATAATAAGGTGTGCGTCTCCCGTGGGAGCGGTCACTGCACTTGCAGTGGTGCATAATAAGGTGTGCGTCTCCCGTGGGAGCGGTCACTGCACTTGCAGTGGTGCATGATAATGAGGTGTGCGTCTCCCATAGGAGCGGTCACTGCGGTAGCAGTGGTGCATAATAATGAGGTGTGCGTCTCCCGTAGGAGCGGTCACTGCGCTTGCAGTGGTGTATAATCATGAGGTGTGCATCTCCCGTAGGAGCTGTCACTGCGCTAGCAGTGGTGCAAGATAATGAAGTGTGCGTCTCCCGTAGGAGCGGTCACTGCGCTTGCAGTGGTGCATAATAATGAAGTGTGAGTCTCCCGTAGGAGCTGTCACTTTGCTTGCAGTGGTGCATAATAATGAGGTGTGCGTCTCCCGTAGGAGCTGTCACTGCGCTTGCAGTGGTGCATAATAATGAGGTGTGCGTCTCCCATAGGAGCTGTCACTGCGCTTGCAGTGGTGCATAATAATGAAGTGTGCGTCTCCCGTAGGAGCGGTCACTGCGCTAGCAGTGGTGCATAATAATGAAGTGTGCGTCTCCCATAGGAGCTGTCACTGCGCTGGCAGTGGTGCATGATAATGAGGTGTGCGTCTCCCGTAGGAGCTGTCACTTCGCTTGCAGTGGTGCATAATAATGAGGTGTGCGGCTCCCGTAGGAGCGGTCACTGCGCTAGCAGTGGTGCATAATAATAAAGTGTGCATCTCCCGTAGGAGCAGTCACTGCGCTAGCAGTGGTGCATACTAATGAGGTGTGCGTCTACCGTAGGAGCGGTCACTGCGCTAGCAGTGGTGCATAATAATGAAGTGTGCGTCTCCCATAGGAGCTGTCACTGCGCTGGCAGTGGTGCATGATAATGAGGTGTGCGTCTCCCGTAGGAGCTGTCACTTCGCTTGCAGTGGTGCATAATAATGAGGTGTGCGGCTCCCGTAGGAGCGGTCACTGCGCTAGCAGTGGTGCATAATAATAAAGTGTGCATCTCCCGTAGGAGCAGTCACTGCGCTAGCAGTGGTGCATACTAATGAGGTGTGCGTCTACCGTAGGAGCGGTCACTGCGCTAGCAGTGGTGCATAATAATGAAGTGTGCGTCTCCCATAGGAGCTGTCACTGCGCTGGCAGTGGTGCATGATAATGAGGTGTGCGTCTCCCGTAGGAGCTGTCACTTCGCTTGCAGTGGTGCATAATAATGAGGTGTGCGGCTCCCGTAGGAGCGGTCACTGCGCTAGCAGTGGTGCATAATAATAAAGTGTGCATCTCCCGTAGGAGCAGTCACTGCGCTAGCAGTGGTGCATACTAATGAGGTGTGCGTCTACCGTAGGAGCGGTCACTGCGCTTGCAATGGTGCATAATAATGAGGTGTGCGTCTCCCGTAGGAGCGGTCACTGCGCTTGCAGTGGTGCATAATAATGAGGTGTGCGTCTCCCGTAGGAGCGGTCTCTGCGCTAGCAGTGGTGCATAATATTGAGGTGTGCGTCTCCCGTAGGAGCGGTCACTGCGCTAGCAGTGGTGCATGATAATGAGGTGTGCGGCTCCCGTAGGAGCGGTCACTGCGCTAGCAGTGGTGCATAATAGTAATGTGTGCGTCTCCCGTAGGAGCGGTCACTGCGCTAGCAGTGGTGCATAATAGTAATGTGTGCGTCTCCCGTAGGAGCAGTCACTGCGCTAGCAGTGGTGCATAATAATAAGGTGTGCGTCTCCCATAGGAGCAGTCACTGGGCTAGTAGTGGTGCATAATAACAAGGTGTGCATCTCGCGTAGGAGCAGTCACTGCACTTGCAGTGGTGCATGACAATAAGGTGTGCGTCTCCCGTAGGAGCAGTCACTGCGCTAACAGTGGTGCATAATAATAAGGTGTGTATCTACAGTGGGAGCAATAGGGAGGGATTGAGGAACGAGGGTTAGATAACGCTTAGGAGTTGGAATAGTAAAAGGGGGACTGATGCAATAGTATCTGGATGGAGCCTTTATGATGCAAGCTGAGATTGCGTCACTCAATGATGCAATTTCAGACACAATGCACTCAGTGGAATGAGTGACGTCGCTGTGATGGGTAGGCTTAGGGGTGGGGTAAGGTGAGCGCATAAAAAAAAAAACGTTGAATACAGCTTAGATTGCACTGCACCAGGTCTGCATCCAGACCCCTCTCGACTGATGGTGCATTTCCACTGACGTTTCCGATTAATTTCTATTGAAAACTTCAATGATAGACTTAAAGTAAATGAAAGTAGTACAAAAGGTAGCAGTGAGGAGTAGCCAAAAGCTTATAAAGGTGTTCCTTGATTTATATCAAGTGAAATATCAAGTCCGCAGCCGATGGAGTAAGCTAGACCTGTGATTCTGAATGATTCTGAACTGTATACGTTAATAGCGTCTTTAAGTTTATCCGTATTTATTCACCAAGACAATAAATCTGCTGTGGGATATAGTCTATACACGGTGTTGTAATCGGCAATCGATTACTCTTGACAGCCTTGTTCTGCGCTATGTAGGTGTTAACTATAGTGTTTGCTTCTTATGTCGAATTAATACGCTACGGACGCTAAAGAAATAAAGATTAACTGAATTCATTGAATTGATGCAACCTTAAAACAGTGCACATATTATTAATGTATATACACGAGTATTTTTACCTGGTTAATCTGCTAACAACACGAGGGAAGGATAGGCTTGTTATTCCTAAATTTGACGGGCCACGATAGCAGTGGCGTTGCGGGTGATACTAACGCAGATTCCTGCTACAAGTTAGTGGAAATGCTCCATGCGAGGGTAGCGGAGACATGCTCACGCTGTCGTTGCGGAGACGAGCTCACGCGTATGCGTAATTGCGTGTAAACGCGTTTGTTGCAGCCGTTTTGGCCCCAACGGCCTTCCATACACGCATTCCTCACGGAGACATGCTCACGTTGCCGTCGCGGAGACGAGCTCACGCTGCCGTCGCGGAGACGAGCTCACGCTGCCGTCGCGGGGACGAGCTCCAGCTGCCGTTGCGGAGACGAGCTCCCGCTGCCTTCGCGGAGACGTGCTCACACTGTCGTGGCGGAGACGAGCTCACGCTGTCGTGGCGGAGACGAGCTCACGCTGTCGATGCGGAGACGGGCTCACGCTGTCGTGCCGGAGACGAGCTCACGCTGTCGTGCCGGAGACGAGCTCACGCTGTCGTGCCGGAGACGAGCTCACGCTGTCGTGCCGGAGACGAGCTCACGCTGTCGTGCCGGAGACGAGCTCACGCTATCGTGCCGGAGACGAGCTCACGCTGTCGATGCGGAGACGAGCTCACGCTATCCGCTTGTTAAGTGGTGACGTGTTGGTGACGTATGTAATACTGTTTCCGGGTCCAAGCCGCCACTCATTTGAATTGACTAAAAATTTGTTTATGATCACTTTTTATTCATATCACACGTTAAAGTGAATTTTATATAAAGTCATATTGTACACAATAATCACGGGCTTGCTGCATCACTAACCCCAAAATTTTTAACCATTTTATAAAACATTTATCACTTTATGGCCGTCAGATATTAGGCATTGACATATATATTGCGATCGTGATTTTCGAAAGTATTACATCGCTTTGTAAACGTTTATTATTACCATTTGATGAGTCTCCTCATTCAGTTTCATAGAGCGCTTGGACCCGGAAGCTCCTTGATGTGACGTCACACTTAACAAGCGGCCCGATGGTCGGCGCTTCGCCGTGTAGAGCGGCGGGCTGACACTCGCTTAATCTGTCCCAGCGATTTCCGAATCTGGGGCGCAGCTCAGGTTTGCTGCAGGCTTTGCTGCGGCCGGATGGAAGCTCGTTGTTGGAAGGACTGCGGGCCCGAGTTAAGACCGCGACCTCTGTTGATATGCTCTGCCGAGTGCTGATGCGCTGGACTTCGGCTTGAAGTTGCCGGAGGAGGCGTGTCATCCTCATGGAAGTTTGCTGTTTGGACATGGTTACAGCGATTGGATGTGCCAATGCTAAAGTCGTGAGATGATGCAGGTAGGACAATTTTGGTATTTATAGGGGTTTGGTCAAATACTAATTGGATAATAGAATAATTGTCAATGACGTAATGAAATTCTGAAACGTCTGCGCGTGCTCCTCCCGAAATTTGTTTATAAAACATCACTTCGTGACCCTTTAACAAACGAAATTAATCATGTATAGGCTAATGGATGTGTGTGCATTCAACACCTTTTCTTAT